>VKOC01023948.1:0-34964 GCA_009364415.1 Spea multiplicata
TGTATCCCCACCTCTACATAGGGAGGGTTTTTTGGTCAGCATTAAACTTTTAGTTTAAATGTTTAATGCTGACATGAGGGGGGAGGGGATAATCATGCAGAACCAAATAACAGGAGGCTAAGATGGCTGCCCCCCCATAAAGTAGGGGGGATTGCTAAAGCTGGGAGGACAGACCTTGAAATCAATGGGGAGTTCAACTTAGACAAAGCAACAGTTGAACTTACCAAGCACCGTTGTTTTAGTGCATGTTCTCCTAGGTCTATCCCCGGTATTACAGCGCTAGAAAGAACCGGTGCCGGCCGGTGAATATTAAACCCGGCCTCCAGATTTACATTTGGTTGGCGCACTTCCCATGGGGAGTATTAAACCCAGCCTCCGGATTTACGTTTGGTTGGCGCACTTCCCATCCCATCCCCCGCTTCCTGTCTCTTAAAACGCACGTCACGGACCGTGGTGGTGAATACACTTTATTTCCTATGGAAGGATTCGCAGAAAATGTTTTCCAAGTCCGTTCACGTTTGGGACGCCTGAGCGCGGCCTTAGAAACGGAGACTTCAGAAGAAGAGGCCCCTCATCCGCCGGCCAATGCCCTGGCGGTCGTAAAGAATGTTGAACTTGTTGACGAACTGGTTCATGGTGTTGCAGGTCTTGGTGATGGTTCCCAGGTATGACATCAGACCCACGTCATTACATTGCTGCAGGGAAGGGGGGGAAAGAGTTAACAGGCGATATGCGAGAGAGAAAGGGAACCAAGGAGGAGATACAAACGTTAAGCCAATAAACTCACGTCGTAGAAGTCGGTCTTGAACTTATCGGTGCTGAGGACGGGAAGGCAGTGACAGAGCGCCGAGGCCTCCCGCAGAATCTCGTGATTAAAGGGCACCTCACCTACGAAGAGGGAGAGAGGATCATGGTGCGGACACCTAACGCAGAGCCGAGGCCGGGAGACGACCCCAGGAGCCGCCCGACACCCACCGCTCGCGTCCTTACCTGCCTCGGCCGAGCGGACGTACTCCAGGATGAGGCGCACCCGGCTGTGCAGCATCTTGATGGCGCTGTGTTGGGCGATGAGATGCTCGGCCACTAAGAGGGAGAGACAGAGTAAGGGGACCTTCTAAACCTTCCCACCCTCCCCGCTCGCGGTCTCCGTCTCTCACCTGTGGAGTTCTCCCCGCTCCCAGTTGAGGTCATTCGGGCCACGTGGTCCACCCCGATTCTCTCCGCTTCCTCGGTGGCCAAGGTGTACGGGAGCTCGGCCAGCAGCATGGTGGCCTGCGAGGGGCAGGAAGAGTTCGCGATGCGGTTAAAAGTAAACAGGAACTACGGCTACTCAATCAGGGAACTCGGACTCAATCAGGGTGACTCGATATTCACAAACACACTTACCTCTCCGTTTACAATATCAATCACCGACTCGTACACGCTGACGGGGAGCTGCGGAATAAGAGACGCGGTCAATAAAGAGGGGGGCTGATGGCAGAAGGGGGGTTTTCACGTATTTATTACCCAGCAGGGGAACTCACGTCCGTGTGCTTTGTCATGGGGTTGAGCTTCAGAAAGAGCGGAGACTCTATGATTTCACAGACCTGGGGAGGAATAAACAGTAGCTTGGCCAGAGCTTTAGGTGAAGGGAAAAAAAGCTCCAACGCGCCAACCCAACTAAACAAACAATTTCGATGATGTATTCTGTCCCCTTTAAACAGGAATTGCCCCTGGGAACGCCCGCAAAACCCCCTATCACCCGCTCACACTCCAGCACCTGTTTATGGACGTGGATGTCCGATGGGTCCGGGGGGCCTCCGGTCGTATACCAGCCCAGAAACTCCATTTCTTTAAACACCTGCTTAACTGGAGAAAGGAGTCACGGTTACCCGCCCAGGCCAATGGCATTGAGCGTCCAGTACCCACCAAAGTTACGCAGCCCCCCCCCGCCAGCCCCCACCCCCCGTCCCACCACAGTACTTCCTCCCCATCCCTCGATGCCTCCTGTACTCACACTGCTCCTCCTTTGTGTAGTAATACTCTTTGTTGATGGTGATCTTGTCGTCGGTGATCTGTGACAGGAGCTCAAAGGAGTTCATCACCTCGATGTTCCTGCCTTCCTGCTTCCCAATAAGAGCCCCGATTACTGGGGAACCAATGAGACGGAGACACATTGAGAGGGACAGCCGAGAGAAGGAGTGGAAGCCGCCAGTTAAAGGGCACCGGGAGTCCCACCAGGGGGGAGGACGAGTCGGTGGCCAAGACACGATCATTCCATGGCGGGGGCCACAGCCTCACCAAGAGCCCGTAACTGCAACGGCGAGGATTTAAGATCCGACCGCGGGCTGCAGGAGACCTCGTCCCGGGGAAACGAAGGAGGAGAGATTATGGGGCCCTCACCTTGCACAGGACGCCCCTCTTGAGACCTCATCCGGATCCAGTGGTCGGAGATGTTAAGGATGACAAGAGGATGAAGAGCCACGACCACGCTCCCCGTCACACCTTGGGCCATCACGGTCGGGAGGGCTAGAAAGAAAAAAGGAGGGGTAAGAGATTTGGTGATTCGTACGGCAGCAATAATTCATGTCAGGAGGCAGCCAATGGCCTTTGGACATTACAAGAGACAACCCCCACCCGACCTGTCAATCCACCGAGGACAGACCACAACGTATCCGTGTTACAGATTATTAGTCGTTTGTATACTATACTATACCTGTCTCTTATTCCTCCCCATAGGTTATCGCTTCCCATGGCGAGGCTAATTTTATCGGTCATTCCGTGATTTTGAACAGACGCATCAGTTGAATTTGGCCCTTGTGAGAGTCTCCAAAATAAATATATTTATTTAATTATTATATATATCGGACCGAAGCAGAAAAAAAACAGCAGAAATAATGAGGGATTACAAGAAAATATTTTATTCAGATAATAAAATGGAGCGCAGGGTGGCAGTGACCGGCAGTGACCAAGATAAACCACTTGACAGTAATTACACAATATAAATACACTAAGGAAGGCTGCAATGTGTGTCAGGCCCCCCAATAAGTATGCTGATTTGCCTGCCTATACCCCGGTCAGTGGGCCGGTCAGCATGGAAGTGATATGGTCAGTGTGCCGGGGAACCTGTATAAAGTCATAGTGACGCTGACAGGGGTCATGCAGTGATGTCCTGGATACAGGACCTGCTCTGGCACCTCGGGGGAGTGTTTAACTTGCAAAGACCGCCCCCGCCAAACCAAAACATACCCGCCCCCTTTCATATCACTGCACAGACCTTACACTTACTCCACTGTCCCCTCGGGCTACAATAAGGCTAGATGTAATTGGACAGTCCTGAAACGCGTCCTAAAGCAATCACAATTCACAACAAGGGCCCCGTCCTAGTTTTCGCAGGGATTAATGAATTCCCTCCTCTGTCACGCATCACAATCACGTCACTCACCGGCCGCATCCACGTCCACTTCCATCCCGCTACCGTTTGAAGCGGCGGCGGAGGCCGCCGCACCAGCATTCGCCGCCATCTTGCTCCACCCGGCGGCGCCTCTATCTCAATGCGCACGCGTGGAAAGGCTCACGGGTCGCTGACTAACCGCGCATGTGCGGGGGGGGGGAAGAGAAAAGCTGGCCGCCACCAGGTGCACAATGATGACGCAGCGATATTCGCTGTCAATAACTGCGGCGCGCAGGCGCGGCTGCTGTGTTCATGGGAGCGTTATCGGATTCCGCCCGCCAATTTAACCCCTGATAGCGGGGAGCTTAAAGAGATATGGGCGGGATCTGCACGTCTGGGGCCGGCTTCCCTATATAAGGGCTCAGTGTGTCAGGCGCGGGTGAAGTAATGAGGGTGCCTTCTCTGAGTAATAGCAGCTTAATGGAGACCACTAGAGAGAGGCCACTAGAGAGAGGCCACTAGAGAGAGGCCACTAGAGAGAGGCCACTAGAGAGAGGCCACTAGAGAGAGACCACTAGAGAGAGACCACTAGAGGCTTAAGGAGGCAAACGCATCGTTAGATGCTCCCAAAACACACGTTTTTTTAGATATAAAAGCAAAATGAAAAATAATTAAGGAAAAGGCAGATGAAGGGAATTGTTCTTTATTGTTTTATATAGCGCCGTTATGTACAACAGGGCGTAACGAGTGCGTAAAATAATTCTGATCTACAGAAACAAAATGCGAGGTTAACAAGAGGTTAAAGTGCCGCGCATTGCGATGAGCCGGCCACATAAGCGCATCCCAACGTAAATACTGTCTGATAGCAGACGGGCCAGGAAAGTGAGATAGGTGGGAGTTCATTTAGTTGATGGACATCCCTAAAGAAGTGGGCATTAAGAGATTTTTTTAAGGCAAGGAGAGAATCGGATTAAGCTGGGGAAGGATTTTTAAATGGAATCCTAAAGCATACAGATAATGAAGAGAGAGGAGGGACACCTAAGATAGAGTTACAGTGGCACCAAGGCAGCGAGCGTTTGGGGATGAGGTGCTGGTTTAAGCGGAAAAAACCTGAAGAAACGTTAGAATGGGTGAGAGATAAGTTCAGTTTTGGAGAGACTGGGTTTTAGGAACCGTGTGGACATGCAGGTAGAAACTGAGGTAATACAATAACCAAGGAGCGCATATACATGGGGAGAAAAACAAAAAACAACACTAATAGTGCAATATGTATTAAAAATGAAAAATAAAAAAGGTGTAAGGTCCACTCACAAACTTGTTGGATAAATCAGGCTCATCAGGATACGATAATATCAGAATTTAATATCTTCAGAATTCTATAAAAATAGACAAAAGACCACAAATGGTGCAGAATTTCAGGCAAATCCAAGTAGAGGAAGGTCTGGATGCACTTACAGTTATTGTAGGCACAACTCTATTACAGGTGTGCAAGAGCGCAATAGCAAACGAAATCCACTGACATAAAGTCCTCTCACGAAATGGTACTGTCGGCTCTCTCAGAAACTGAGGTAAAGCAGTGAGTGGGGTGAGAGGGATCGGGAGGATTATTATTTATTGCTTTATATAGCGCCATCATATTCAGCAGCGCTGTACAATGTTTAAACAGGACATGGCAAATGGTATAAACATAAACAGTCTAGAGGATAGGTAGATCTGAGAGTCGTAGGCATTGATGTGGTACTGAAAGTCCAAGGGCTCCTGGAGGGGACTAAGTGCCAACCTCCTTCCTACAGATTATGGGCCCTGGTACGGAGCTCCACGTTTCCCAAGGTACCAGAGGCTCCAACGACTGTGGAGCTCGGACACAGATGTGGGGTTGCTGCATTTTGGGAGGGGGTTTATGTGTGGTGTTACAATAGCGACCCGCTGGTGGGCTGAGCCGTGTGCAAAGGGGGACCTGATGGAGAACTTATGTAAATTACTCGGCAAATCACGCACCAGTAAGTCACTGGGAGTTAGGAAATCAATGGAAACGATGCTAAAGGAAATCATTGTTAAATATCTCAATGTAAATGGTATAAGAACCAACATGGCTTCCCTGCAGCGATATCTTGTCTAATGAATTTATTCCTTCGACTGGGTAACTAGAATAATAGGCAAGAGGGGAGCGGTAGGTATCGGCTATCCAGAAGAATGGTCTTGAGCGTGGCGGCTGCAGTTCAACGTTAATAAATGTAAAATAATGCATTTGGGGCATAAAAATCCAAAGGCAAATATGGGGATAATAGGCTATTGGAGACAACAAAAAAGAGAGACTTATGAGTAATTATAAGAAGTGAATGCAATAAAGTATCAGAAAAAGTAAGCAGGGTGCCGGGTGTACAATGAGAGGCATTAGTAGCAGGAACAGGGAGGGGGTTCTGTAACTTTACAGATCTCTAATTCGATTCACTGACTCGATTAAACGATACCACTTCTGGATTGTATTTGGCAAGAAAATTAGATTAAATTCTAATTTAAAAATAAATACATAAAATACTTTTGCAGCAATTTGAGCTCCAGTAGCTTGTTGGATTTCACCACACGGCCAGCCATCGCGTGTATCAGTCCTTGGCCGCCCATGACCCTGCCGCCGGTTCACTGCTTTTCCTTCCTTGGACCACGTTTGATCGGTACTGACCCCTGCAGACCCGGAACACCCCACAAGAGCTGCAGTTTTGGAGATGCTCTGACCCAGTTGCCTCGCCATCACAATTTGGCCCTCGTCAAAGTCTCTCAGATCCTTACGCTTAACCACTTTTCCTGCTTCTAACGCATCAACTTTTTGGACGAAACGTTCTCTCGCTGCCTAATGTATCCCACCCAGTGACAGGCGCCATGATAACGACATTATCCGTGTTATTCCCTTCACCCGTCAGCGCTCATAATGTTATGGCTGATCGGTGTACACTGTACAGATAATTACGTGTTATAAAAGTCTGGCGTAACTCCTGTGTTGGCTACACAGAGTTATAAGTCTGACCGATTTAGCAACGTAACGGTTTCTGCAGATCATGCCTAGCCCTAGCTAACCACATCGCAGCATCTTTGCATACTGTATAGGCCAAACCCCCCCAGCAAAATAGCGAAGGAAAACAAAGCGACGGGGTGCGGTGAAGTCAGACGTGTCGATAAGACATAATATGTGCGGTGGTTTTGTACTCTTATTAAAGCTCAGAAGACAGTTATCACACTTAAATAACGACGCTATCTTCCTACACCATTTCCATTTAACAGCTTTGATTGAGTGACACCATTTAATGGCTGTGACGATCATAAATGGGGGCAATGGGGTCGGACTACCTATACTGGTACAATATTCAGTATACCTTATACAATGCAGACTGACTCCATCCAGAGTCCCTGGGTAAAAGTACAGTAAATACTGATCCCCCTCACTAGGACCCATCCCCACCTGATCCTATCCTCACGTAATCTTATTTTTGTACAGTTTTTATTTTAGAACCTACAGGAGAAGGGTAATTAGGCAAATATGTGCCCCTGCGGGTCGCAGTAGCGTCACTGTGTATGCCAAACGGCTCATGATGGTCAAACGTGCATGTGGAGGCCAATGTCTGCTAAGCATTGAGTCTCAGAGGAGACTTCTTTTTTTACATTGTGCGGCCAGTTATACATGGCCGCCTTAATGTGCATGTGCGCTCCAGCCCTGGGCCCCTCTGTCCCCTCGGTCACTCTGCATTAAGAAGGGCCAAACCCAGTGAGCTTCTGCTGTTTCATGGTATATGCTGATCATGTATAATGTGATGGTTAAGTTGGGGAGAGATCTCAAAAATCATTATACCGATTCAGCTATACATTATACCGGGCCAGCTTAGCCCTTCTTGCACAAGAAGCTCATTGGAGTTGGCCCTTCCTAATCTACATCGAAGCTGGAACTAGATGGGCCGAACGGACCATAGCTGACGTACACTTCAATGTTTCTATGAGACTCTCGTGTTTTGGAATAAAAACCTAAATATTTCTATAGGGTGGTAAACATTTCCGTTCCCTGATTTCGTGTTGCATTACGAGGGCATCAAGGCTGAGTTGACCCTTTATGATGTATGATTAAGTCAATGGGATCACTCAAGAAGTCGCCATACTTTAACGGTACATTATACAGAGTCAGCTCAGCCCTTTTTTATTTAAGTTCAGTAGGTTTTCAGGAAATCACACTTTTTTTTTCCTGATTACATTGTATTTCGGTCCCGCTAATTTATTTATTACTTGGTTGGTGCTTTCCTGATGTGTCTTCACTAAATGAGTAATGCCCAAAACCCACATACAGCGCTGTGCAAGCATTGTAGGCAGGTGTGAAAAAAATGCATTCAAAAATAGACACGATAGATTCTTTTTACCACAAAATACAATGTGAGTGAACAGAGAAAAAATTAAATCAATATGTGGTGGGACGGCCTTTGCCTTCAGAGCAGCATCAGTTCTTCTGGGTTCACTCGCACACAGGTTATTCAGGAACCCGGCAGGTTGGTCGTTCCAAACATCTCGGAGGAGTAAGCACGGTTCTTCTGTAGATTTAGGCGCCTCGGTTGTTTCTCTCTCTTCATGTAATCCCAGACAGACTCAATCATCGGGGTTCGGTGGGGGGCCAAACCATCACTTCCAGGACTCCTTGTTCTTCTTTACACTGAAGATAGTTCTTGATGGCTTTTGCTGTATGTTTGGGGTCGTTGTCGTGCTGCAGTATACATTTGGGCCAAAAAGATGTCTCCTTGATGTTGTTGTTTGATAAATAAGTATCTGCCTGTACTTATTAGCATCGAGGAGACCATTAATTCTGACCAAATCCCCAACACCATTTGCAGAAATGCATCCACCAAAACGTATCACTTGTTGTCTGCAAACCTCTGCTACAGCCAAGTATTTCAAATGTTAACTCACCAGTCCGGAGCACCTGCTGCCATTTTCTGTACCCCAGCCCCTCTGTTGTTTCGTGAAACGTTGAGTAGCTTGGCCTTGCTTCCACATCGGACGTATGTCGTTTTGGCCGCAAGTCTTCCATGAAGACCGCTTCTGACCAGACATCTCTGGACAGTAGATGGGTGTACCAGGTTCCCACTGTTTTCTGCCAACGCTGAGCTGTTGGTGCAGCTGGACATCTTCTCATTGTGAAGGGAAGTAAGCTTGATGCGTCCGTCATCTGGCCAACCACTGTGTCTACAGTCCTCAACGTTACCCGTTTCTTTGTGCTTCTTCAAAAGAGCTTGGCTGGAAACCCCTTGAAGACACCTTGCTGATGGAGGGATAAATCTTGCCGCGGCGTACGACTTGTTATTGAGTTTGGAGGCTCCTCACCTGGTTTTATTCCTCCTGCACAGCAGTTTCTGTTTCAGATAATGCTTTGTGGAATATGTTGGAGCTTCATAAATAAGGAATAATAAATAATTCAATTTAAAAATCCTGCTCCCAAGCTTACAATCTAGAGGATGACGTAAGAAAAAGATTGCGCCCAAAACCCCCTATATTTTAATATATATTTATTTTCAGGGCACATAGTTTTCGCCCGTTGCTGACCAGCACGTGTACAGTCAGAGGGATGTATATAAACGTGTGACCGGTTCCTCTCTGCGTGCTCATACATCCCATATACTGCAGGGGGCAGCACTGTACATGCGCTGGTTGGCAACATATGAAATGTCCATGTTCCAAAAATAAAAGGATTTTGGGAAAAATCTTATGTTTTTTTGTTTTGTAAGATTTCATATTAAAATACTCACCGAGTTTTTTTTTAAATTTTATTTTGTAATTCAGATTTAATTGGCTTTTTTTCTTATAGGTCTACAAAAGAAGGTCCAGCATTATAATAAAGATGACGGAAAAGCCAGGATAAACATCTTTCCGCCTTTTATAGTACAAAAGAATATAAAAAAGTTTTATATTAATATGAATTCTTCTTTAGTGGGGCTGTCAGAGACGTAAACTCACTTCAGAGTGAGGTTTGGACATTCTGTCTCTTGACGTAAGCAGGATCTGCTTGGTCGGCACTCGAGAAATAGCCCTTACATCACCCTGACCACAGCGATTGCACCCCCTCCAGCCTAACTTCCTCCTTAACCCATAAAAAACCAGTGGCTCTTACCAACACGGCTTGTGTTTTACACGCCACTGAAAAGTGTATCCCTCCCAAGTCACCCTGTTTAGTTTGAGCAGTCCCTTTCGGGGAGCCCAAACCCTTCTATCTCTCTCTTTCCTTACCCCCAATGTCCTTCTTTCCTAGGAGCTCGGAATGTTCTACGGTCTTAAAAGTCACAATAATGTGTATAGAAACAACTGAAAACGGGCTCATACATTCAATTGTGGAAAAAGAAATCTATAAGCCTTGTATCCCAGTTTGGACGGTATGCATTTTTTTTTTTAGATTGTAAGCTCATAAGCGAGGCCCGCAGAAGCCCACTATTGTGGCCGGGATCTTGGTATGAAAGTGCAATAAGGCTAGATTGTAAGCTCATATGTCCAGATCTATCTTTGTTATGTATTTGTTAACCACAGCGCTGCGGAGTATGTTGGCGCATAATAAAGGATAATAAATAATAATAATAATAAAATATTCTTAGCAAATGGCAGTCTCAATAAGCAGGACGTTTTGCCAACCGCTAGAATGTAAGTCAGGGACTGTGCTGGGACTGTTGGCAACTATGAGTTTATAGCCTTCGTGTCCCCAAGATTTTTGGTCTAATCAGTCAGAGACGCGCGGTAAACATTGATCCCGTTTGTACGCACCCGGCATTTTAACCATTTGGATGCCAGAAACGCAATGTGCGTGAGAATGTTACAATATGACCACTTCCTCTGTAACGCTTACTGCGTCCCACCCCCCACTCGCTGCCGGGAAATACCATTGTGGGCCTATATTTATATTTATATCTTATGTATTTATGCATATATATTTATATATAAAGCTGAAATAGATCTATGTATTTGTAAAAATCATACACTATACATATATAATATATATATATATATATACACAATAACTAGACAGCCTAAGTATTCATTTGTTTTAACCCCTTCCGGACCGGCGTTGGCAAACTGCGTCTTCCCTTGAAGACCGCAGGTTTTTGTTTTTTTTTAAGTAGCGTCCGCCCCTCGCGATCCCAGCGTTCAAAGCGACGCTGGATCGCGCATCATCAATGACGTACCTGGTACGCCCCGGTCTGCCGGTGACCTTTGACCCGGAAGTACCGGGGGGGGTACTAGTCACTTTGGTAGTTTAGCTGTTTTTAATTAACAATATTCTATAGTCTATTAATAAGGAGCCGATGAAGGTCCCGGTAGTCCTGTTGTCATTCCCTGGAGCCTCCGAGCAAAACCTGTATTTTTAGACGATGACCCAAGTCTTTGTACTTTGGCAACCAGTTGCAGTCTCCTATTTCTGTGCCCTCTCGGACTGTCAGTATACATGGGACCATCCAGGCTCCAGTGACCCGGAGACCTCCCTTGTCAATGGTGGTCCGCTGATGTCTATGGGAGGTCCTGCTGACATTGCGTGCTGGGCTAGCACCGCGCTCAAATAAAAAAAATGGCTGTGGTTGGGGTGGAAGTGGGCAGGGAGTGCCGCAATGCTCTTCTCCTTTCTATTTTTTGCCCCCGGTGTGTGTCCCAGCAGCCATGCTTATTCTCACCTTGGCACAGGGCCCAGAGTGTGCGGCTACAGGCAGCCAACTGTATTTTCTGCTGAGAAAGCTGTACATCGTCTTCTATCAACGACTTAAATTAAAAATAAAAAGCTTGGTAAGCTAAAGTAAGCGTGCAAAGCAAACCACAGAAAGCCAGAATATGTGTTTCTTCAAAATGCCACGAACGCTATAAATGCGCCAATTTCTGGGGGTGATTTTTTAACAGATTACTCAATTTTTAAGAGATATTTTATGCAAATGTATCGCGAAGAAATGCCGATAGTGTTGCCTGTACGTTAACCCCTTTGATATCAACTTTGGAGGCGATGTCTCGCTTGTCGGCCACTGTCCCACCAAGCTCCCCCTCTATCATGCCTCGGTGGGTAGTGAGGATCATGGTCAGGTTCTGGAGGATCATGGTCTGGTTCTGGAGGATCATGGTCTGGTTTTGGTTCTGTAGGATCATGGTCTGGATCTGGTTCTGCAGGATCATGGTCTGGTTCTGGAGATCCTGTGATCTCCTCTAGCTGCTCAGGGAGCTGTATTATCAATGGAGGTTTGACAATATATGGGTTTTTTTTACACCGTTATGTTTGGTAGGGAACCATGTTAAAGCAGAATTGGCTTTACGTGTTCTCCTACGTTCCAGCTGTGCACAGAGTATCCGAGTGATTTTGGCCCATTTTTGTTGGTAGATTTCCCCATGTTGTCCAAATGTCACTTGGGATTGGGTTGAAAACAGGGCCATTATGGGATATTTATTGTTTTGTGCTTGAGCTGCTCAAGTTTAACAAGCTGCCGAGGGCCAGCATCTCCCCAGCATTATCCCGCCACCACCACCATACATCGTAGTGGTAATGGTGTGTTTTGGCCATACGCCGTGTTTGGGGCACACATAGCCAAAAAGCCTTAACTTAAATTTTTTTTTAATATTTCTTACACCTTAGTATCAGAGAGGTACAGGGACAGATGAGTACACACTCACACTCACAAACCTGCTGCCTACTCAGAAAAAGGGTGAGTTTCTGCTCAAACTTAACGAAAGAGAAGCCCTCTCCTCTTGGAGGTCGTGACATGAACCCTTTTGTTGTTTATTCGCCGATGTTCTAATTAAGAAGTATAGAGAAATAGCTGATTGTATGTAGCTCTAGCTGTGCGTGCGCGGACGTGACATGTACATGCGGCGAGCGTGTTTGTCCGTGTTGTACGTATGTTCCTGTATGTTTGTGGGTCTGTATTCACGTCTCCGTGTGTGCTCATAACATTTTGTTTCGCACGCCCCGTCACCGCCTCCCCAAAGGAAATGTTGAAAATGAGCTTTTGCGAAGTGCAGTCTCTTCGACCGGCAGCAGAAAGTCCTCCTCGATACGGTGAGTAACGGCGAGTACGTCCTCCCGGGGACACGATAGCAATTCAAGGCTCCTTTGGGTGCAAATGAAGGAGGAACGGGTACAATGAGTGTCAAGTATCGATCTGTCGCTATCTGTCTATCTACTGTCTAACCCGTGGGTTAATAAACACCCTTTAGTAGCCCATCGCGAGCAGTCTGGGGTGATCAGATAATGACGGCAGCCACACAGTTCTGATAACGGCCCCTATGGGAATAAAAACAGGACTTGAGTCAGGAGGCATAGATTTTCTGAATGAAGTCACCTGTGTTCAAGTATGAGCGTCAGCTGTCATATAACAGTGAGAGAAGCACCAGGGGTTAAATCAGAAATTAATAGGAAAGAATCAACTGCAGACTGTCTGACCCCTCGGGTATTATAGCAGCTTTGTGTATATGCGTTGTGTGTGTGTGTATATATATATATATATATATATATATATATATCTGTCAGTATACTCCATGCTGTTAACAAAGAGTAAGCCGCGTATACAGCGGATATCATTTGCATTGAAATGGCAGTATACGCGAATATATTGCGTCGTATGAGAGGTCAGCAGTGGACTGGGGATTATAAATGGCGTTCGATGCCAATAAAGAACGGCAACAAAGTTAAAGGGAGGGCATTTGTCGGGGTCCGAAAGAGCGCTATAATGTATATAATATTAAGTGATAACTCACGCCTTATCATACCTGCAATCGAGTATCTTTTTTAAAAATTAACCCTTTAATTAATTAGTCCATCACAAAGCTTGTTCAAAGTTGGTATTTTGGATAGTTTTGATTTTTTTTTTTTTTAAATTCCAGAGTAATTAAACAATTCATTGTCCGGTGCGGGGGCAGGTTTGGGAAGGCATTTCCAGATGTTACATAGAAGATGAACAAACAAAGACGTTTTCATCAAGTCGAACCTTTCCAATGTGTGGGTGCAGCGATCCAAAATGGACAGAAAAAGGCACCCTCTGGTTATTGTCAATAATGCCCCAAAATTGGGAAAAACGATTTGATCAACCGCCAAGTAACTTAAAATGACTCGGTAGTTACTTGGTTACTTCTTTCATGTAAAATATGAAGAGCGTCTCCTGTTTTCGTTCATGTTTATTATCTAAATCATCCGGGGGACTTCTAATGCCGCTAGAGGAGGACAGCGTGGCCAACCAGCGTATAGTTTTCAGTGATGTCAAGTTCTGTAAATATAACATCATCATGAAGTAACACATTTTATAACCGTGCCTTTGTTGTAGTAATATTAAAATTTGACACAACTTCCCCATTCGGACTTTTTCTTGGACATTATTTGCCGTCTCCGTCTCCACGGTCGGTACGTTCCGGCACTTGACCGGCCCTCGCTGTACTGATCATACCAATCTTCCATTCATTTTTACGCGTTAAATAACATCGCCGAACCACAATTTGCTCGTCCCCAATCGTCTGTCCCATGTTTATTGATGGAGGTGTGTGTGGTGTCGCCATGAGTATGTATGCATGAAGGGTCTCAATTTCTCTTTTTATTCTTTCCATGTTTAATATTATTTTCTGAATTTGTATTTCTGTTGGCCTGGCAGCCGTCATTCTAAGAATGAATAAAGAGGTTGAGATAATTCTATATAACGTTCGCTAACTTTCTTTTGTTTCTTTTGCCTTCAACCTTCAAGGAAACCTTCAACAAAATTAAATGCCCCTACCGCTCCCTTTGGACTCCCGGTGAGAAGAGCGGGTTGTATGAATTGGCTTCCAATGTTCAACTACAGTTCATGCCAGATCTCTGGCACCGTGATCTTCATCGCCGGCTACTCCGTCATCTTGATCCTTGGCCTGTTCTTCAACATAGCCGCGCTCTACTTTTTCTTCCGCCTCCCTCAGCTCCAGTCACCCACTACCGTCTACATGAAGAACCTCGCCTTTTCCGATCTGCTCCTGGTCTGCACTCTCCCTCTGAGGATCTACGACTACACGGTGTCCGACCCCACGGGGCGTGGATACTCCGTTCCCCAGTGGCTGTGCGACGCGGTTGGAACTCTGCTCCTCCTAAACATGTACGGCAGCATCTTCCTTTTGGCCTGCATCAGCCTGGATCGGTGTTTGGCTGTCTGCTTCCCTCTCCGTTCCAAACGGATCCGCCGCTGGGCTCCTTGGATCTGCGTAGCGGTTTGGTGCCTTAATTTGGGATCTAGCGTCATGGCTTATAGCATTTCCACCAACGGTTTCCAGAAAAATACCACAAACAAGCAGTGCTTCCATGGTCAGCCTCCATTTGTGACCATGATTGGTCCCACAGTAGGAGCCCTCGTAATTGGTTTCTTGGTTCCTTTCATCATCATGAGTGTGAGCTCTTGGACCCTTCTAAGGGCGATAGGGCGTAGCCAGTTGGTTGAGATAGGCTTGGTGAACAAAGAGAAGATTGTACGCATGTTAGCCACCAATTTGGCCATTTTCCTTGTTTGTTTTTTACCGTACCATACGGTGCTTGTTCTCTACCAGCTGTGGAAAGCAAACCATTGCCTGCACGAGGTTTACAAGATCACCTTGCTAGTCGCCTGTTCCAACGCAGTACTGGACCCCTTGACCTACTATTTTGTTGCCGAGACGTTGAAGAAGACATTGATAAAGGAGATAAAGCTGATTGGGGAGTCTGATAATTCGGCAGAGAAAATGAAAGGGTTAGTAGCTCACGGCAGTGGATAGAAACTTGTGACCAAATGCGAAAACAGCGAAGAGAGAACTCCAAAGAGTGAAAAAGAAGAGATTGCCCCCCTTGCAATTGCCCCCTCCGCCAAGGCCGGTCCAAAATTCTTTAAACAGGAGGTTCATGGAGGTTGGAGCACAGTGCGGTCACCTAAAGTGATGTTACGTGACCCAGCGGTAATATTGCAGGCGCAGGCGTTTTGATGAACGCTTCGGAACTAACTGGATTTCTGGATGTATGGATCATGGAGTTTGATCTGACCTTCAACAAAGTCACGATAGACAGATGTGAACCTTGGATTTAATAAGGAGCTGACCCTCCTTTGGCAGCAACAATCTCAAACATTTCCTATAGTCGTGGATATTATGCCGGTAGCGCCATGGAACATCCAGTACTCTTTAGCTAAACTTCATATACCATTCCAGGCCTGGACTGGCCACCTGGCACACCGGGCAAAAGGCCCGGGGCGGTCCTTGCCAACACCGGATCAGCCGGTTAGCTGGTTATGCCTAGACGCACGCTACGTGAGCATCGTTTCCAGCTGTCGGCCACAGTGACGTCCTCTGGCAGCCTGCAGCCTTAAAGTGCCAGGGCTGGCCGACCACCCGGTCCGGTATGCACCAATCCTTTTTCTGGGGCCATAATAGATTCCACAGTGGTGACCTCCCATGAACTCCATTGTTCTTCATTGTTTTACGTATGGTAGACTCGTCAACAGAGATGTTCCAGAGGTGTCTGTAAGTAGCTGACACTCGAGGATTCTTCATAAACTCATTGAGCGTCCTATGCCATGCTCCTGCAGTCATCTTCGCGGGACGCCGACTCAAGGGGAGAGTAGCAACGATGATGAATTGTCTCCGTTTACCAACGGTGGACTGATGAACATCAGGGCTTTAGGAGATACCTTTGTAAACCTTTCCAGATTTATGCAAGTCAACAATTCCTAAAAAAAAAAAAGGCTGTGTTTGTGTCTTGTTGTCAATTCGTTGTAATCCAGGTCATTTCAAAGCTTCCCATACTTTTTCCTGCATCTGTATATATAATGTAGCTTTATATCTATGTATATATATATAAATCTTTTACACTCAGGGTATTATCCAAATGGGTGTAAAAGAAAGCATTAAAAAGACTTTAAAGAACACCAACAGCTAAAGCCATTGTTTGTAAATGATATATTCTGGTATAGATTGTCCTAATAAATAGATTTAAATGGGAGCGATTATTTTAGCTATCGAGATATTATTAATGTCATTTATTTCACTCCTATGTGTGGCTTTTTTATTCTCTCTTGAGCTATATGTTTGGTTTTTTTTCCCCCAACTCCTCTAAATGAACTATATGCTTTAGGAATCACAGTCACATGGAGCGAGCGTGTGCGAACGTGTGTGCTAGTGAATATATCCGTTACTGCGATTTAACGGCGCGAGCGACATAAATCCTACCCCAGTTTACAGACTGACTGTGGAATAATGAGCAGGTTCCACCAAAACACCGCGCACGCGCTGCATATCCGTGGGTTTTATGGCTTAAAGCTGATTTCTTCTGTCCCTGTGGCAGCACCCAAACACCTCCAGGGGCCGTCTGTCAAGCTCCTGCGGTGCGGTTTAATTACCCTACCTGGAAGAAGCTGTATTCCGTTTGTTAACCCTTATCATTGCCGTCTCTCACTCTCTCATTCTCTCTCATTCTCTCTCTCTCTATGTTCACATAGGATAACCTACAAGTCATATTATTTAATAATAATTAATATTGGCTATACGTTTTAAAGTGATGACACGCTACCATTACATGTAAAATATAATGTGATAAATCGGTCTAGAATTCTGTCAATCTTATCGGTGAAAACATCCTGTACTTAACATTAGCAACATTGTAACAAGTTGAGCAATAAGATTATTTTCGTGTGGTTTTCACTACTGAGGATGGAATTCTACTGGAAAGAAGCCCAGATGACGACTGAGAAAAGATCCTCTTAGCTTACACAGCAAAAAAGGATTCTCAAAATAACCCTTGCAGCACTGGTAACTATTTAATCTATCAATAAAAAGGGTTTCAATAACTGTGACTCCTTGGAATTGCAAATCATGTGTTATACACCCCGCCCCCCCCCCCCGTTAGGTTCATTACTCTTAAAAGAATAAACCTTCAATATATTTAAGCACAAATGGGGCTGTCTGGACATTTTACATAAAAAAAGCTAATAATAGAACATTTCTGTTGCCTAATTCCTGTTATTGAGATAACACAACAACAGATGTAAAAAAAAACAAAAAAAAACACTGTGTTCCATTCCAGTCGCACAAACCCTAAATGTTGTTATTTTCAGAATTCTTTCTCGTGATTGTTTTGGAAACGTCTGTTAAAAATGGCAGATTCACCGAAATGTGAAGGCGAGAAGCTGGTAACCAAATATGATAAAGTCAGGGCGAGGCCATCGATACGTCGTTACAACGAGATAGAGAAGATAAGCGAGATAGAGAAGAATAGAAAGGAAACAACTAACCTCAAAACCATCTGTTATATGTTATGGTAGAGGAATGCCCCCTAAAAAGTTGAATACTTTGTATGACATCATAGCAAAGAAACATTTACTTCTTGAATAGGCATTTTATCAGTCAGGAGGGGGTGGGATGAGAAAAGCGTCCCTTTAGTCTAGCGTCCGCTCGGGTGGGATTTATGATGGTGGCTGTCAATCAAGAGGTAATCCCATAAATTGGACCCTTCCCTCCATAATGCCGATTCCCTCATCTTAGATCGTTGCATAGACCAGAACAGATGTGCCAGCAATCAGCGGGATATCATGTGTTTGGTATCTCCAATGGAAAACCATCATGATACTTAGCACAAAGCTCTAAATTCTTTTATTTCTGCCTAATAATGAAGTATAACCGAATATTTTCTTTTAAAAAACCCATAGGTCCAAACCAGAAGCCAGCTATGCTCTAGTCATACTTTTATGACATCATAATGCCATCGCACATGTGGCTGTAGCCTGTAAGAACCCGTGTACAAGTGCGGGTCCACACTGGCCACTTTTGTTGATGAAAAAAGTGTCTTCCTAACTCTTGGAAGAATTTTTGAAGCAATATCTGGAATTTTTTTTTAATAAAAATACCTAGACATTTGCCATGGTTCTTGCCCTTTTTGCCATGATTGTGGTTGTGATGTCACTCGTGGGAAGAGGCATGAAGTCGTATAGCTCTCTGGCCATGAAATTGGATCAAATGCTTGAAGTATTTGTTTTTCTTCAAATTAACCTTAATTAAATTCATCCATGCGCCCCCCTGGGGAGGGAGGGAATCAAATAGTGTCTCATGGCCCCCTCTATTTAAACGCCTGACCAAAAACTACATCAAACCAGTATAGGAAAACCAGATTTCTGTTCTTGGCACCAGTTCCCTTGTTTTAGCAGACTGGGCATGGTCGGGGGAGGGGGGGTCATCCATCTAAAAAAAAAATAGCCAAAAGTATCATTTTTTTCACACCAGAGAAAAACCTTAATGTCATGTCTGAGTTTTACCACAGTGTAGGTCATGAGGGTTATGATGTCATTGTCACATTACCACTTGTATTGTGATGTCAGTAGGGGGAATTGCCATTTTTTGCCCCCTTTTGTATTGAATTGAAGTGGGTAAAAAAAAATGACAACGTATGCATTTTTCTAAAATCATTTGCTTTGCTTCCTTAGATCGTAAGCTCACGCGCACAGCCCTTATAAGCCCACCATTCCTGCCGAAAGCACCATAAGGCTTCAATTCAACTTAAACCGAGGTTGCTTTTAAACTAAAATTGTGATTTTTTTTTTTCACCTTAACGCTTTAAATGTTAACTTTTCTGAATAGCCTACAACTTTTAGTAAACTTTAAAAAATTATAACACTAGGTTTTCGTTATTTTAATCAAATTAATTGATGATGGCCGAATGGAAATGTTGAACAAACTAAAAATAGGTAATTCTATATTTTACACATATACACACACATACACACACGTACACACACATACACACATACACATGTACACTCTGTGGTTTACATGTCACAGAGAATGTTACATTAAGCGATTAAGCACTCTCGCCCACACACGTGTTTTACAACCAGGATCAGGCATTCCCTTCCGGTTGGTGTCTGTGCTTTTTTTTTTTTTTTTTTTAAACCACTCTTTTTTTTAACGTTTTAATATGAATTTTTTTTATTATCTCTAATAACTATTATGTTATAAGAAGGGTTAAGAAGAGATGTACCAGTTAACTCCAGCGCTTGTAATAAGTGAGAGTTCTGGGTTTGTGTGTTATTCTGTTGGTTTATACCGGCGATGCTATATTTGCCATACATTATTATTGTATACCCGCAAATACAGGGTTTGTATGTCTGATTCTCTTTATTGAATCTATTGGTGCGGAAGCGGAGGGAGGGAAATGCTTGCCTAATATTTATATATATCGGCAGCAGGGTCTAATATTAATATATATCGGCAGCAGGGTCTAATATTATAATATATATCGTCAGCAGGGGCTAATTTAATATAGATCGGCAGCAGGGTCTAATATATTTATATTATCACCAGCAGCAGAGGCTAATATTAATATATATCAGCAGCAGGGCTAAATTAATATATATCGGCAGCAGGGCTAATATTTATATATATCATCAGCAGGGTCTAATATTAATATATATCGGCAGCAGGGTCTAATATTAATATATATCAGCAGCGGGTCTAAATTTTTATATAATCGCCAGCAGGGTTCTAATATTTATATATATATCAACAGCAGGGGCTAATATTAAAATATATCAGCAGCGGGGCTAATATTTATATATAATCAGCAGCAGAGGCTAATATTTATATATATATAGGCAGCAGGGTCTAATACGCCTCTACCAGAGTATTATAGATGGATTTCAGCTGCATGTCGCCCCCGCGGGCCATGTTTTGCCCCTGTAGTAGTGTCTGCAGGTCCCTGCAGCCCACAATCTGCAATCAGTAGTAGAGACAGAACATGCTTGCTGAGACATCTTTAGACTGAAGCTTCAGCAGTAGAGATGAAATATTTGGTGACTGGCACAGTGATGGTCTTTTGACATTTCCGGGCGAGCTCTCCAAGCAACAGAGTCTCGCTCATCTGAATGCTCTGCTTTTCATTGTCCAGGAAGCGGTGGCAAAAAGTGATCATTTCCTTAAACTGCTCGCCCATTTCATGTCTGGTCAGGAGCCTCACAAACTTCTCCGCCGCCTTCAGGGATTCTTCAGCAATGTTCGTGTCAACGGGAATGTCCCATGTGCCATCCAGAAACAGCCTCAGGACTGGACGCTTGTATTTTAGGATCAGTTTGTGAGCCCCAATGGCAGCATTCCCAAGAGCCCGCATGGAGAGGGAGCGGATGAAAGGATTGGGGTGGGTGGAATTCCTCATCATGGCTTTGATGACCATTTTAGTTGTCTTCTGGTCCATTACTCCTGGGTAATAAAGGAGCTCTGAAAAGAAGGCAGTGCTGGTCAGGAGGTGCATCCGGTGGGATGTCTTCAATAGTGGCAGGAGACCACGGATAACTTTTCCAATGTGTCCAGATCCTGAGGAAGCCATGTATTTACTGAACGCTATCACCACGGCTGGGTACGTTTGTTTGTCCTTCATCAGCTCGAACCTCTCCATTGTCTTCACATCTGTAAAATCCTTCTGTCTCTTGAAGATGGTCTTGATGGTGTTGATGGCCATGCCACGTGGACCTTTCTCTCCAGTCCCTAATGTCCCAATTCCTCTCATAGTGCTGCTAATCAGCCTGATCAGCGCACACAGAAGCGGGGGGAGAATGTCAGCGTCAACGGATGTCTCATCCAGAGCGTTCAGGAGTTCATAGATCGCTGACGTGGCCATGACAGAGACGGGATATCCGTGTTTGGGAGCGACAGCCAAGTCATCATAAAGTTCAACTTCTTTGCTTATGTGCTGAAGAAGGACGCGAAGAACTCTTTTGGCTATTGGCGGGTTCTTACCCACGGATCTCCAAAAAATATGTCTTACCCCACAACAGGGCAGAGGGTTTTGAAGTAAAACTTCAGTGACATCTTCTGGGTGGAGGAGGGACAGGGAGGCAGGCCAACTCTGGCCACCCGCACCTAATGAAATTAAAGGGGCAGGCGTGCATGTGCTGCCCAATGGCGGCCCAATGCATAGCGGTCCCTTTAATTTCAGTAGGCACCGCTGCCCCCACCAGACACCGGGGAGGGAGTCAGAAGCACTGGTAAGTTGGGGGGGTAGTGTTATATGGGGGGCATAATGCTTTTCTGGAGGCAGAGTGCCCCATGATATGCCCTTTAACTCTATTTATGCCACTCTGCCTCCATAAATGCCTTATGCCCCCCCTATATGTCACTCTGTCCCATGATATGCCTTTTAACCCCCTATATGCCGCTCTGGACAACCCCAACATATATATATCCTAACCTACTCTGACAAACAGAGATGTCAAAGAAGTGAGAGCTCCATGCCGAGGAGGCGGAAATAAAACACAAATTATAAATTTATCAAATTAATGAGAATCCTAAAAAGGGACCTTTCGTTCGTCCCCCCCCACTATGCAATGTGATTGTATCTGCTGGGTAAAAGATATTAATCTCTTCGCAGGAAGTTCCTTGAGAATAAGAACATAAAAGAGGCTCAGCAGATTTCCATATCGGACTATCCCTGCCTTAAAGACCAAACAGTACGTTTACCCCTCACATTGATGACTAGCCACATATTAGCCTTTTTTGTCCAAATGGTTACTAGTGAACCATTACCCGCTCCATATGATTTACCCCCCCCCCTGTGAAGGTAAAGCTTTCAGGGAATCAGCTCAAAATAACAACATTGTTTATTAACCCCTTAAGGACAATGGGCGGTCCCTAAACCATTTTGAGACCGTACATGTACGGCCTTTGTCATTAAGGGGTTAAACGGGCGGGACAAAGGAGGAAACATTGTGATTTTAGATGGGCCGGCTCTTCCGGATGTGTGAAGATTTTGTATCAGCGGGGGGGGGGGGGATATCAGAGATTGAGCCGTGACCCTGCAGAGGAATGGCTGCTAGGATTGAAGGAGCTCCTACTGGATGCTTATCCAGAAATACCGGACACGTCCGTAATAACCATCACAGCGGCCCGTCTCCGTCGCCTGGCATTCATGGGCATCGAGGTGTCTCTGCGCCTCCATAATTGGCAAAAAAAAAACCCCAACAACTTATTGGATTTTTACGCTGAAAACGTTAACCCCTTAATGAGGGCTTCATTTACACTGCATTTCTATAATAATATTCCTGTTATTTCATGGTTTTGATTTAATTAGGAATACATCCTATTACATATTTCATTTATTTAATATGATTTAGCTGTCAAAACACCCAGAATTCTTTATTGATTTAAAAGAATGAACTTTAATTGATTGGTTTATCTTTCTATCAGCTCCTTTAGTCCTCCCCAGTAGTGTATGACACATGTTGCTCGTTCAGTGGCGATGTTGACAGAAGCTTCCGGAGCCATCACCTGCACACAATCGTATTTACTGCTGCTGGTTTGCCTGGCTCTCTGGCCCTCCCTCTCCTCTGCTGATCGAGGCCACAGGAGTAAGGGTTTGGCGACAGTAGCGGAGGATGTTGTTTTACGTCTTCGGCCAGTTTTGGGGGAACGTAATATTACGTCCTCCGTCCTTAAGGGGTTAAAGTTTACCACTGCTGTTGTATATTAATCCACAAGGCTTTGTTCCTTTGGTGAACCGATCTGGACACGGCGCATGCCCAAAATAACAGCATAAAGAGTTCATTCCACAGGCATAACATGCCACGGAACCAAACATGACATCACATATAGTTTGGCATCCCAATGTGTGACATTTTCTGTTCCTATTCACTAACAGTCGTTGCCCCCCCAAAAAAAATAATATAATTTGGCATTACTATCTACAACATTTAAATAGTATTAATTGGAAATCAGTTTGATGGCAAATAGTTACATTTAGAGAACATATTTCTCATTTTCTTCGACGTTTGCTTTTTCTCATATATGCTAAATGCAAAGATAAAAATAACCAAATGATTAATGTGATGACTCGTAAAATGACAGATTACTGATATATGTATATAATATCAGATTTAAGCAGCAGCGCGTTAACATTAAGATAATAACTACGGAAATCATATTTCGTAATTACAGGAAGTGCTTGTCGTATATATGTAAAAAATACTGGGTTTTATTTTTACTGTTTTGGGAAATAAATACGATTAATTCTGCTTTTTATGTCTAATTTTGTGTCTTATGTACGAATAGTTGCAGCATATGTCCTGCTGCTTAGCAAAGTCCCAAAAAACAAATATATGCCTTGGTTTGTTTTATGAAATACAAAAATGTTATTTCCCATCATGCATTAATTGTTCTCTTTCTGGTTGGCTGCTCCCAATGGGCCCTTTTAAACCTTTGTATTTATTTTATTATTATTATTTTTTTTTTTTTTACAATGCAATGATTTGGAGACGAGTTTTTTAAAAAAACATAATTATATTACAGGTCTGTTTTCAGAAAAAATCTTTTTTTTTTTTTTTTTATATCACTTTTTTTGAGAACTGAGTGAGTGAGGCCTCTTCAGGATGTTGCACAATCCACGCAAGGGGGATCCTAGGGTTAGTGGCATGTGGGTCCAGTATTTCTTCGGCACCCCGGTCATAACTAAGACACTCACACTAACATGCAAACTCACACTTACACCGTACACTTACATACACATACACATTCTCTCTACTGCCTCTTCTCTCCCAGGTGCCATTAACCCTATGCTGCACAATACTATGCCGATCGCATAGCAAATGAACAGTACGGGTCTGGGTGGACACATAGGGCTTGCCATCTTTGTTCCAAAACAGCATGTCTCTGCCATCTTTGCACCAAGTAGCCATCTACCTGTGCCATCTTTGCCCTCAAACAGCCTACCTGTGCCATCTTTGCCCTAAACTGCCTGCCTGTTCCATCTTTGTCTCCTGTTACACATCCACACCCATGTTATCACACACGTGCATCACATACATACATGCATTCATACATAAATATATCTCCATTAACACATTAAGTCATTCATTCACATATACTCATTCATACTCCCTCTCCCATCCCGTTACCTCACCTGCAGATTTCTCTGTGGTGAGCCCGGCAGTTGCGGTTCTTGCCGGGCTCACCACCGGGCTGGGCTGTGGTTCTTGTGGACTCAAGGGGCAGCTGCTATAGGCCTTTTGCTTCACTCTCAGGGTCGGCAGGATAATTCCACCCCATTAGATTACCTCTACCTCTGAAATATCATACATTTTTCTTACAAAATATTGTGTGGTTTCAAAAGAGAGCCTTGATTTTCCTCAGAACAAAAATGAATATATAATTTGTGTGGGTAACACAAGTGTAAAAAGAGGGAAATTGTGGTTGAAAAAGGAAATTGCTAAAGTTCTGAAAATGGTTCTGTTTTCAGGAACCCGGGGACAGCTTATGGTTAGGGCCCCAGGTAGTAAATAAAAATAATTATGAAAGGTGGGGGTTAAAAAGAAGAAAGAAAGAATGAACAGATTAAAAAAGAGAGGGAAGCTAAATAGAAATAATAGAGGTAGTTGGGATACAAAAGTAACGGCTATAGATAGTTTTAATCAATGAATTATTTGGCCGGCATGGAGATGGTGAATTTTGTTGTAATTAATGATGCAAAAATATATTAAAAGGAAGACGGTAATTATATTTGCCCACCGTAACCCAAACAAGTTTGACGCCTTTCATGTCCCAGCCAGTACCCTCAAGAACCCCCCATTGCTTCCATATGAGGTTGGATGGTGGAGCTCTGGTAGAAGAGTATAGGTAGCTCCCCGAGTATACAAATTCTGCACGACCAGGTATTATGTTGGTAAAAAGCTGCGTCCGCCGCCCCATTCAGTACTTGGGCTCCTCATAAAGCCGTTCAGGCCTCTGTCGTTTCGATCTGTAGAGCATTATCACCATGATGGCAATGGCGGTCACCAAGAGACCAGCGGCGGCTCCTACGCCTCCGTACAGAGCTGCTTTTAACACCCGACCTCTGCATCGCGGGGATGTGTACATATATACGTCTGTGTTCGGGCAGCTGAGGAGAAAACACTAGTGCTTAACGTCACACTCACGTACAGTATCAGCATTAATAATCTATACTTCCCGAAAGCCCTATATAAAAAGCCCAGTCCACTCTATACACATTGTTGGGGCGTCTAGGGCTGTAGAACCATGCGATACCCTCATACCCAGCAAACATTCTGACCTAAAACAAAAAGGGGAACATCAGGGGACAGTAGTTTAGGGCCACTCTGGCCATGCCCGTCGCACTCAGTGAGGTGCCACGTCACATCATGTCAGGTGACCCTGCTGACGAGGGTCTTTGCCCCAAGGACCGGTCTGGGCCAGTGGCCCATGAATGGATACACGCGACCGCACGCTACTCTCAATCGATCTTCTGCGTGAGTGGCAAAGAATAGAGGTGAGCCACGTCATCTGGCACTGGCCCACCAGACATTTGCCCGTCCAGCCTCCCTCCTCCCACAGCCGGTTGGTCTAGTGTTACGGGTTATGGTGACCTGGCCCTCCTTCCTGAAAGCTAACCAGCCCAGGGGCAAACCGAGCCACCCCTCTGCTGGTGGGTAGGCATTACACATGCCAAAAAAATACCATGACCTCACCCACTTAACATAGGCAGAGTCTGTGTGACATCATAATGCTGAGTACTAATATCCGTACAACGAATATGACATCTCCGTACTCACAAGCATTCGGGTCCCGTCTGGGGTTGGAGAGCACATTGACCAACATTGCAGTTGACATATTTTTCCGATTCCTGACTACAGTCAGACACACAGACCAGGCCTTCGGGTCTAATCACTGGAGTGTAGAACTCTTTAATGCCAGGGGGCAAACGGTCATCGCAGAGTTCTATCAGAGGGAAAAGAGAGACAAACTGAGACAGATGCCTTATACATCATAATAACGATAAAATGACGAGACCGGGAGCTCGGCAGCTGAGCTAACTCTCACTTGCCTTGTGGAGTGGGTGGAGGATGGTTTGTTATGGTGACAGAAGAAATGCATAGGGGTGCTGGAAGAAAGAGATTCAAAGTCAATTAGTTTAATAAATACAGTAATTTATGCAGAATTGTGGAGAAACAGACACACACTACCATACCAACACAAACATACTAACATACAACCACACTTCACACAGACACTCACAATAACACACATGCACAAAGACATACACACTAACAAACCCACACACACATTAACACATCCAGACACACAGACACCCGTACTAACACTCATACTCATACTATCCCACTTATCCAGAGAGTCCAGGCAGACACTCACACTAACACAACTAGACACTCAACACCAACACACACATACTATCACACACACCCAGACACTAACATGCACACACATAACATACCCAGGCACACACCGTCACACACACAGCCATACACTCACACATACCCAGACATAAGCAGACACACACTAACAAATCCAGACACGCATTAACACACACCTGGACACTAACACACATGCACACACACACACTATAATACCCACACATGCATTAACATATCCAGACACACACGCACATAGCAGAAATACCATAACCTACCCAGACAAACACATACACTAACACACCCTGACCTACACACAGTCACCACACTAACATATGTCAAGGCCACGTGGGGTTAAACCCTACCTTCTCCTTGAAATTAGGGAAATAAAAAGGTAAGGACGACTTTCTCTGGACCGGAGCATGCTGGCGCCCTTCTAGGTGGGGGCAATCGCTCCATTGCTCCCCCCCCGGATCTGCCCATGGTTACATAGGCGTTAAAATCAGAAGAGTAGGTGGAGGAGCATCGGGGTCAGGATGGACACGGTATGAGGAAGTCACTGGCGTCCTATGGAGCATTTACTCCAATATCTGTCACAAACCACTGATTAACTTTAACCCCTAGAAAGCCATCTACATAGGGCATAAGCACTCGCAAAGTGGGCGCCGACCAGGGGTGTATTATGGCCTGGGCCGACCAGCCGTAGGGCAACAGATCCAAAGGGATGGCAGATCCTCTGCCACATAACAGGAAGCCTGATCGCCCTGGGGTTTGGGTCTCAAGGATAGACTGGCCAAACAAAACGGGGGGGACCCGAAAGATCTACACCATGAGAACGGCGCCTAGGAGATAAACAACCACTTACAATCTCCAGGGGTACAATTCTTCCCGATGAACGCTTCGAACTCCATCTGAACACTTTGAAATATCTCTTCGTACATTTCGTTCACACTCACGTTCGGATGGAATTCCATCTCCACGATCACATCGTGATCCACAATGACGCTGCCTTCACTACAAGACACAAACAGGTACTGTAATTCCCCATGTGTAACACGCACCTTCATTTTGGGGCCCAAAATTTGAAGAAAAAAAAAATGTATTACATAGTTATTGAACTCAAGTTTTATTTATTATAAAATTCATACTCATCCTCCTCACTCCCATCCATTAACTGCCCCTAAATTAACCCTGAAGACCCCATCAACCATAACTGCCTAAATTAACCCTAAACATCCCATCAACCATAACTGCTAACCTAAAGACCCCATCAGCCATAACTGCCCTAAATTAACCCTAAACATCCCATCAACCATAACTGCCCCTAAATTAACCCTAAAGACCCCATCAACCATAACTGCCCTAAATTAACCCTAAACATCCCATCAACATAACTGCCCTAAATTAACCTAAAGACCCCATCAACCATAACTGCCCCTAAATTAACCCTAAACATCCCATCAACCATAAACTGCCCCTAAATTAACCTAAGACCCCATCAACCATAACTGCCTAAATTGGCCTAAACATCCCATTAACCATAACTGCCCTTAATTAACCCTGAGACCCCATTAACCATAGCACCTTTCGTTAACCTAAACACCCCATTAACCATAACGCACAATTAGCCCTAGAGGCCCATTAACCATAGCTTTGCCCTAAATTAACCTAAACACCCCATTAACCATAACTGCCCCTTAATTAGCCCTGAAGACCCCATTAACCATACCTGCCCCTAAATTAATTCAACTTAAACGATATACCCACCTCAGAGACTTTATAATGACACCTCTATATCCAGGGATATCTCTATAAACATATATCATCTGCGTAATGAGACAAGGGGTTAATCAAATGCCTCAAACCATTTACATTTTGCTCAATGTTATGTACAAAGAGTCTCGGGGCAGATCGCATTTAAACTGTAATTTTAAGTTAATAAGAAAAACAAACAAAAAAAAACATACATGTCAGCAAATCCTAATTATTTCCCTTTTGAGTTGGAAATCATTTTTTTTTTGTTCCGTTTTATTTATATAACAAAATGCAGTGATTTTTTTTTTTTAAGGAAAACTAGAAGCTTGTAATGTGTACAATAATGTTTCTTATTGTGTAAAAAGCTCTTTTACAGCCAAAAATAAATAAATAAATAAAAAAAAAGATAAATAAATTAAAAAAAATAAAATAAATAAAATAATTAGGTTTGCTAATTGTAATTTTTTTGTATTGGGTATGTAGTAGAATGCAAAGATAATGTTGTTTATATAGGAATGAAACCTCTTCAAAGGGTAGATTGATACATTTGTAGCAAGCTGTTCAATTGAGATACTTAGATGTGGTCAAATCGACTGACGAGTGATACGTTTCTGGCGTGATGCCCAACTATTTTTTTTCTATATCAGTCAACCATATCAAAGGGAAACCCAGCTGAATATGTCTTAAAAGTTAACACTTGTGAGGCTGAACGTATTTTAGTAGACGGTGGTGTCACCCGTCCCTTGCATAAGATGACTTTTAATTCACAATTGGAAATGTCACCTGCATCTTTTTTTATCGTTCACTCACCTCTGCTTTAAAGACCTCCTCAAACTGCTTATATCCATCAGATGTTACGTCACTCAGATCGCTGGTATATTCCCGGTTTGTGATTCGGATTTCAAGTACCACTGTTGTGTTAATTGACTTACCTGTAAATTGAGAAATACAACATATTTATATATATATATATATACGGTATATATCCTCATATATGCCAAACCAAATGGCTAAATAAACTATCTTTATTATTATTTATTCCCCCTTGGGAAATGTATCCAATAGATATGGTTGTAAATAGATGTAGACTGAACACAAAGCCCGTGTAGGTTACACACTACCTGTAAATTGCCAGATGATCTCACAATAAATCAGCAGAATGCCTGATGACGTCATGCAGTCACCCGGATGGAGTCTCCTGGATCACTGGTGCCTTGGCCCCTACTGTAACATGCATACTCACACACACACACACACACACTTACACACATACTTACTCTAACACACATACACACACTTACACACCCACAGTAACACACACACTCAGGCTCACACATTTACACACACACTTACTCTAACACACATACACACACTTACACACCCACAGTAACACACACACACTTACTCTAACACACATACACACACTTACACACCCACAGTAACACACACTCACACACACACACACACACACACACTTACTCTAACACATATACACACACTTATACACACACAGTAACACACACACACACTCAAGCTTACACATACACAATTACACACACATACACACACTAACACTCCTCACACACACACGCTAACATATACTCAGACCATCACACCTGACACACATCACACCTTATATACCCACTCCTTTCCTCCTGTCTCTCCCGGCGCATCTCGTTACGAGGCCCTCCCTGCGCTCAATTATCGAGCAGCCTCTTTTTATTTCTTATTTTATTTTTTGGGGATTTATATTTGTCCTTCCCTTCTTTGTAGAGCCAGTTGCTGTAATTATTTTATATATATATAAATATTTATGTACGGGGTACGTAGTTGGAGTCTTGGATTCTGATGCTGGGTAAATCACATTTAGTGTCACCAGAAAGTAATAAATCCGATCTACAGATAAGTAGCCGTTCGCCCAAATTTTTTCTCAAACATTATGTAAATCCTTGACCTTGTCTTACATTCAGGGTAGCCCCATGTTTAACCCGTTCCCTCCCTGGATTTACCTCTACCACTTGTACTGGAAAGCTGTTCCATGTTTCCTCCGCCTACTCAGCGAAGAAGCACGTACGTTGCGTCCAAAGCTCTGATCCTCCAGATTTATGTACAGGGCCGCCCTGTACATTGTTTTGCCCCTCGCCGTCGGACATTTTGTACCTTATCACTAAGACTGACCAAATAAGTTCACTTAGAATGTTCCGGAAAACGTGAAAATCACTTACCGATAACAAGGTTATTCGCGACAAACTCACAAGATCTTCCAAAATAGTAATCCGAGCAGATACACTTAATCCCATCATAAACACCGCCGTTAAGGCATTGAGCTGGGAAGTTAAAATGTGAATGAATTAGAAGTCGGCAATAGCGTTTAAGACAATAGCGCCTGCATCACAATTTCACGTGGAGCCTCCACCAAGAGAAATCGCGTTCATTCATATTCACAGGATCTTTACCACAATCAAAAAAAAATATGTTCTCTGTGTTCTTTGGCTTTTATTTCACTAATTTACTCAAATGTTTCATTTTACACAAATTTGCTCCTCCTCCCCCCCACCCCAGGAGCTTGTCTCTTATCCTGTGAAATAAACTATCGTTCCTCCCTTGGATGGAATAATTCTCTATGTTGAATTGTAGGGTCAGTGAGGTTCTACTTCAAGGCTGCACAACCCCGGCCCGTACGGGCCGCAAACAGACCAAACGTTCAACTTTGGCCAAAGACCTCATTGACCTGTTACTTAAATAACGTAGAAGAATGTGTGCGTTATTCGAATGCGCGGAACACAAAAAAAGCCCTTCGCACTTACAATTTTGTGGCGTGGAACGACTGGTCGTAACAGGTCGGGTTGTCGTGGTCTGTATTCCGGGTACTGAAACAACAAGATGTGGTTTCATGGATACTGTTACTGGGTTTATCGGGGGAAATATTGTTATTGATATATATTGGAGGAGAGCGAATGAATGAATAATGTTCAACAAGATAGGAATTATCAGTAAAGAATAAGGGATCTAAATATGTCCGGCTTGGAGGAAAGAAGAGATAGAGGGGGATGGGAGAGAGAAGTTTAAATACATAATACAAAGTACGGGAAGGAAGTTTGTTTCAAAGGAGGAGAAATGCTACAACAAGATGCCATAATTTAAAAGTAGAGGGTCAGAGGCTTCGATGGAATGGAAGGAAGTTTTACTTTACTGTGAAGGTGGTAGATAAATGGAAGAGCCTCCCAGCAGAAGTGGTAGAGGGTAATACAGTGAGGGAATTTAAACATGCATGAGATAGGCATATGGTTCCTGGAGCCGAGACCAACGACTGATTAAGGTTTCATTCTTTACTGCAGGAAAAAAAGGGGGGGCAGACTAGACTGGGGTCGAATGGGTCTTACCTGTTGTCGAATTCTGTGTTTCTATGTGTAAGATACAGGTAGGATAGGGGGACGCGGGCATAACTGGGACAAGTATTACTAGCCCTGGCTTAACATATAAACTGTGTTTCTAAATATATTGAAGGACATGAAATTCCCTTTATGACCCAATAACACCTAATATTTAATGGTGGTTTCTCATCAAAGGGAACTGCGGCAGACATGCTTCCTCTAGCATAACCACATTCATCAAAAATTAGCTTATTTTGACCTGTAAACATTATACGGCACTGTAACATCCTATTATTTGGGGATATTATTATCGATTTATATAGCGCCATCATATGCCACGGCGCTGTACAATGAGTAAACATGACGTAACAGGTAGAGCATGACGCAATAGTTTGGGGATACAGAAACAAACGATGAGGAGGGACCTGCTCGATGAAGAATAGAGACAGATCAGCTGTGTCTAAAATGTACCGCTTTCCAGGAAAAACAGTGGACGATAAATGACATTTTTTGTACCCACAACTGCACATACCTTAAACTATACAATAATTCATTTAATTCTTTCTCCAACCCTCAAGTTCAGCTGAACACATCTCCAACTTGCCCCTGCGCTGACTCGCACAATTCAGACAGAGGGGACAACAAGACTCCCCCTGTGCATGCGTAGGATGCACTTCCCTTGACTTCAATGGGAGCAATTTTCTGCTAATAGTAAACAAATGGATATTAAAGTTTAAAATACATTGTTTTTTGGTGGGCGGTGGGGGGCACTCACTCAATGCCAGAACAATGACACCGATCAAATGGGAGACTTCCATGACCTTCATACCCAGGATCAGGCTTCAAGGTAAGAATGGTTATACAGCTTGCATCTGTGTGTTGGGTGATCTGCCAGATCCCCTGTGCTCTCCCGTTTACATAAAGGAGCGGGACTGATATGGATCTGAAGTCTTTACCGTTTATTATAAGCACAGTCATTAAACATTGACCCGCAGACACTCTTTGACAGTTCTTTGCCTGATTACAGACATCCAAAGGTCCAAACCGACTGTGAGAATATACATTTCCTGGTAGCAAGTTAAAGATTTCAGAGCGGTGCCCCATGTATGAGATACAGCTGATATCACTTTGAGAACTGCATTAAAAAAAACGCACACAAATTGAGCCAAAAACTGATCCAGGTATGGTGTAAAATGCTGCCTACAATCCTTGATGCTCTTGACAGCACCTAGTGGCTGTATGAAGAACTGCAAGCGATACAAATAGAAAAGGCTTAAGGTAGGATGAAAAGGGCAACCACTAGTTTCTGTTCTTGGGTGAAAGCATGGCTTTGGGTCACAGCAGGCACTACAACGAAGGCATGAGCGGCATAAGTAGCTATCAACAAGTGAAAAGTCACATAAAAACATCTTGGTGAATCCCTGCCCAGCAGTCATTTTTAACCATCCCTATTTTTTTGTCCCTCTTTGGCCACTGTCCACCGCATTGTACAGCGCTACGGAATAGGATGGCGCTCTATAAAACATTAAATAATAATAATAAATCACTTTTTTCTAAACCTGTGGCACGAAGTAGAGAAACAAGATTAAAGAAGTAAGAACATCTGTGATGTGTTCTGGCCTACACCAACTAGGCCCAGGAGTATGGCGGCAGGTCCACGGGGGCCGGCAGCACCTCTGCCGCAAAACGGGTAATCAGACTCTCTATAACGCCACGAGTCAACGGGCCGGGTTAAAAGGGAGATCACTGATCTTACCAACCGGCCCATTAACACTATGGAGGGCCATGCCGAGGGGGCCCACTCTTCTATGGTTTCCTTCCACTCCGGTCCTCCTTTAAAAGCGGCGCTTTGGGATATGATGTCATATCCTGACACCCACTGGGAATGACATCAGCGCGGAAGGGGGTGGCAGGCAGCGCTGCTAAGCATAGGAAGCTTATAATTACTTGTTACTATGGTAACATTTGGAAACCCTTCGACTATAAGGGGGCGACAATTAACTTCGGAATAACCTCATATAATCCCCATACATGCCATATACATAACACATGTTCGGGGTGTTCTCAGTTGTTGGTTTCTACCGGCAACAACAAAGAACGAGGAAGCTGCAATATAATAAAAGATAACCCGGGAGATATCCCATTAGAACAGATTATCAGAGGGCAATGTGCTAAGCATGGAGATGTGCACCAGCATACTATAATACATAGCATATAGTATAAGGAAATAAAGTCTATAAAAATAAATTGCTAGCAAATGTATAAATAAAATATAAATCTAAAATTATCCCTTCGCAGAAAAAAAAAACAGAAAACAACAAGAATTTTTTTTAAAAAAAATGTATACAGCTGCCGCCGCCGCCGCCATCGTCAGCGGATATTTCCAGTGTTGTGCAGGGGGAAATTAGATTGAAAAGGTTTTTTGGGTTGTGTTTTTTTTGCGTGGTGGTAATATTCATCATATTTTTTTAGGCTAATTTGATTCCTTTTATTACCCTATATTACCCACATTCCGTTTATTATACTATATTATATTTTTTTTTAAACTGCTGGCATAAAGGATTTGGGTATAGGGACTTTTGTCCAAAGGAAATTGGAGCACTTTTTAAAAACTATTTTTTCAGTTTTCTCCAGCAGGACCTCTTCACTTCTCCAAAGACCTTCTGGCGGGCGTCAAGCTTTTTTATTTATTAGACAGCCGGATCTCCAGTGCAGCGGCAGGAAGATGTCCTTCCCTGTGCTAAAAAGTCATGATGTACAGGTACGTCCTTGGGGCTTCCTGACACACTTTCATCGATGTACCAAACCAAAACCAAAAGCGATGATATTTCAACATTGATGTGGTCCTTGGGATACCAACTTGATATTAATATGTCAAAATTCTTTAAACTGAGTCTTGTGGGGTCACATGACACATTATGCGACCCCCACGTTAAATGCATGGGTTGCTCGCACAGAATGAGAGACGCTGAAGGCTCTGGGCAAGGCCGGAAAGTGTGGTGCGGTCGATTAAAGCGGCTTCGTTCTCCTTCAATATCTGTTGCGCTTCTGAGGGGTACAACAGGGCATCTCTTAAATAATTCCACCAATCCTGGACTCCATTTAAAGATTCAAAATCTTCAAAGACTCACCTAACATCTCAGGTGGTTAAGACCATGAATTATCTGTTTGTTGTCTTTTACATATTGTGTGTTTTTTGGTCGCCTATAGGAACTGATCCTAAAATGTGGTTTATTTACAATTTATTTCATGGCTAAGCGCTAGTGAATTTCCCTTTTTTAATATAAATTTTTTTAAAGCGAGATACAATTCTTTCTGTCTAATGGC
>VKOC01023949.1:0-25829 GCA_009364415.1 Spea multiplicata
GCGAGCCGGCGGTAGCAGCCGGAGAGGGAGCCGCGGCAGCGCGCGTGACACTCTCACACACTTACTAATCCACTCTCACGGAATGTTTTCCTACCTTTTCTCTGTCACTGTCACCTTTCCTCCTCCTCTTCATTCTTCCTCTTTTGTGTCCTGTCCTTCCAGTGCAGTGAAGGCGGTAGGCGTGGCTTCAGTGCTGTGCGCCGGGATATGACATCAAATCTATGATATATATGATATATATATATATAGTTGTTCTATACTGTTATTTTTGGTATTTGTGTTTTGATGAGACTAGACAGTGCAAGTGAGCCAAATGTGTTTCGGGGAGCTTTATTAAAGGGACATCTTTCTGTGCTTCCCTCTGGGTTTAAAGTTATTAGCAATCCCATCTGCCTGTCAGTTCCACCTGAATGGTGGAAGCAGATACTCATCATAAAGTTACACAAACAACACTTATAAGACACGCTTTGCTTGTTTTACTGGAATTAAGGGAAACACTCCAAGGTAGAAAGACTGACCCTTTTGGAAGTTTACTGAAATATAAATAACCCTTGTCCACTAAATAATATTTTTTATTGATATAGATTGATATTGCTATCCAACTCCAATTTACTTAAAAGTTATTTACTATCTGATCCTGCAAGAAAAACAGTAAATGAGATAAAGTAGTACATCTTTGACCCTGTAACTCTATGTCCAAACTGCTGTAAACAGAATCAATTCCGACAAAATATAATTTCTTGTTAGTCCCTCTGCCACTAGAAATATTGTACTATTTTTACACCATTAAGAAGATAACAGATTTTAATGCAGGAGCCCAATTATGAAAATTGTTATTGGCACCTAATCAGACAAATATCCCACACAGGCTTCAGTTTCAGAACTTTGGATAGCAGCCAAAGCTCAGCATTACTTCCTACCTGCACAAACATTTATATATCTTTATTTGTATCATTTATGGCCAGTGTATTTAAATGAATGACTTGGGACATGCAGATATGCGATGAATCAATGCCTTAAGAGCTTTGCTGTTTATATGAAACAATCTAAAATGACTTAAAGTGGGCCAGAGCTAGTTGTGTCTGAAAGGTAAATGTCCTGTACTTTTCTCATGCCTCATTATGGTTATAAGGAGTGGTTGATATTAGCCGTAAAATGCTAATAACACGCTAGGGATCTAAGAACCCTAACTTATTCTACTCTTGCTTTCAGGAACAAGCCACTTTCTATATTTCATGCTTCTCATTAAATCTCATTCAGTTGCAGGTATTCGAAGAACGTTGATCTGTAGTGTTTTGAAAGACTCTTTGGCATCAATAAGGTTAAGTGAAATTATGGAGCATCTGAAAAGCAGTGGGGGAATTTGGTATATAATTAAGGTACCTCCTGCTTTACTGAATGTGTAGTAAATGTGGCCGCAGAGGAAAACCATTGGCATATATTTAAATGACCCTATAAAATGATTGTAACATAAATGCGTCTGATCGTTATTAATTATAGAAGATTAGATATTTGAATCAATCAATTTTAATCAATCCATGAGGAGCAATCCATGAAAACATGGCTTTTTACCCTTGTTGAGTAACACAAAAATGTAATGTAAGGAATAGTCAATTCTAATATACATTTTTTATCTATTCTGATATACATTGGCTTTCACGAGCTTCAGTTGCGGCCCAAAAAACACTCCTCCGGAATTATGGAAAAGCCAGTCAACAAACAACGGGGCGCATGTGCATGGGGGAGAAAAAAATAAACACCAATAGTGTAATATTGCTAAATAACACTCAATGATTTATAATGTGAATATGACTCAACTGAAGTTAATCAGACCCGTCAAGGATTCAGTAAAAGTATCTTTAATACCTTCTTTAAAATCTGTGAAGAATAAGTGCCAAATAGTGCAGTATCTTCATTTAAAGAAAAGGAGAGATAGAAATGCACTTACAAATAACTTTGGCACAACAACGTTATGCAAACTCGCTCAATGAATAAAAGAGTGCAAAACGATATTGGCAAACATCCATTGATTCTATTGTTCCTCAGGAGAATCAAGAAGGAGCTGTGTATGCTTCCATATAGTATCCATTTTTATATGTTTGAAGGCTTTATGTCGCCACGTCATGACCCACGGGGTCCAAAGGGAGGGGCTAAATTGCGTGAGGACGATCATGCAGAGACAGAGCTTCACATCGTTACAGTATAAGCAATGTGTCTAATGTATGTAAGGGAAGCTGGCCAATCGGGTGAAAGATAAACAAATCTAATAGGCTTCAGGCATCCCGTGTATGATGACTTTTTTTAGTGTACTGAGGTACTCCCAATCCCATCACATAAGATTCTATGTATTATCTGCCGAGCACTGATGTCAGCTTTATCCAGCATACATCGATGCAGAGAAGTTAAGATTCTGTCTGTTTTATTTATTTCCATAAAATGGCCGCCAGAATAATCAGCACCAGGTCCATGATGCTCTTAATCCCGCCCTGTCTCCAGTGTGCGTCAGCCATCTTAAATCCAGCTTGTACCCACAGTGTGCTCCAGCCTTGTGCAGTTTTATTTGGCTAAACTTGTTTTAAATGGTTTGTGGACTTACTGTTTAAGTAATTTAGTCTTAATATAATGGCATAATTATGATCAAATGACGTTGATCAAAAAACTCTTTGTCCACTGCTTTTTTCATTATCGCCAAATTAACCCTGTATTAATATGCATTATAAAGCTAAAAGGCCATATTTTCTCTCAGTGAAAAATGAGTGTGGCCCACGCATACATACATTTCTGATGAAGTGGCCCACTGCAGAAAAAACTTGGACACCCCTGTATTACATACTTGTCTGATCCTTGTGCACATTTCATATAGCGATGTATAGTAAATAGCTTACGCTAAATATTCATGAACATGTTCTAGGGCAAACAAAGGAAAAATAGAAACACGCAGCAGCACCACGTACATACAGTATTTAACATACTGAGATGCCAAGGGCATAAACATGACCAATGTCAATGTGATTATCTCAATAGTTATGTTGTGTATTTGTTTATTTGATAGAGTGTGTTCTTGGGTTTAAGTCAAGAGGTTTTGTGAGAGTCTGCCACAAGCCCAACAGTCCCTGCTTTGGATTCATCCCATGTGGTACTCCTGTCTGTCCTTGTCACCACCAATTAAAATCAGGCCTGAGCCAAGATGGAGCGAAGGGTCTGCTGAGGCACAAGATCTTGGCTTGTGTCTGATAAAACCTGGCAGTTGTGTGTGGCTAAGCAAATGAATATTAAAAGCTATGAATGCAGGGACAAGCCTCAGGCGTGTAGGAGGTTAAAGGATGACTTGAATGATGTCAAAAGTCACACCAAGGGCAAAAATCTGCAATGTTGAACTGTTGTTAAAATATCATAAAATTTTAACAAAATTAGAACAATTGACAATAAAGTTAAGACACAATACTGGTACAAAAGGAGAAGATGGTCCTGCTCTTATGAGCTAACAATCTATGAAACTGTGTAGAACAGGGCCGGGTAGTGCGCATTAAGCCTGTTGTCAGCCCAATCAGCATGGATACATATTTCAGAGGTTTTTAGTTACTCTTGCCTGTAGTATACTTGCTCTACATTTTAAAACAAGACACACTTGAGGGCTGTGTACTATTTAACCCTTTACAGGTCTAATGTTTTATTTATGCCTCTGGCAACTTACATGTTTCAGAAGATTTATTGGTTGCAGCACTTCACTATTACAAAATCTGCAATAATGAAGCAATAGAAGCATTGCAAAGTGGTGAATTTACAGCCAGTATAATTGCATTTTTTAGGAACTGAGATCTTATAAATGTAAATTGGAAATTTATGGCATAATACAGAGTTATGTAGCTCCCCTTCCTTTAGTGCCGCTACGGTGACAAGCATGCAGTGAGTGTACATCATAGATCTAAACAAATCATCTGCACAGACAATTTTGATGCGCATTGCCATCGTTTGCGCATGCATTTATAGACCATGCTATAACACTTTTACAGTATCAGAGCTCTGTATTTTAACTTTACAAATTATGATATGGTTTCCTACTAGGACAACTCATTATATTGAAATATAGTCTAATGGTTAATATAATCTCAAAAAGTTTGATATTTTAACTTTAATTTTGGATCCCTCAAGCTTATTTGATCGTATAGCTTGTACCCTATAATGTGATGTCTTGGTTCTGTTCAAAGGTTATGGTCATTATACATAATTCCCAGTGGGAGAGCTAACAGGGAAGCCAATTTTATACTGTCACCCAAACATTCTAAAACAATCTTTCTACCCAGGGTAGACATAAAGTACCCAAATAACAACAGCTTTTGTTAGATTTTGTCATGAAATCCAAAGATCAAGGAACTGTGGTGAACACTGTGCGCAATGCCATGTATGGAGTGGTTTAAGTACTTTGCTATTGCACTATAGAGCAGAGGACACATGTTCTGTGAAGTGTTGAATCAAGCTTCGCTACCTGGAAGTCTGACTGAGGAATCTGGGTTTTGCAGATACTTGGAAAATACTACCTACCTGAATATATAGTGCTTAAATGGTTTGGGCAAGGCGCCTCAGTTCCTGTGAAGGCTGCTACAGCATTCAAAGCCATTTTAGACAACTGCATGCTTGCATGCTTGTGGCACCAGTTTGAGGATGGCCCTTTCCTGTTCCAGCTTTGCCCCTGTGCACAAAGAAAACTCTATAAAGGCATAGTTTGATGAGTTTGGTGTAGAAGAACCAAAGTGGCCTTGGTTGATCATATTTGAGATGAAAAGTAACACTGGTTGTGAGCCAGGGCTAATTGTTCAACATCAGTGCCTAAACTCACAAATGCTTGTTTGGCTGAATGAGTACAGATTCCCACATCTACACTCCAGAATCTTGTGGAAAGCCTTCCCAGAAGACTGGTGGCTGTTAGAGCAGAAATGGAGGTCAACTCATATTAATGGGGTATAGTATGGGGTATACAACAACCTTATATAGGTGTGATGGTAAGGTGTCCATATACTTTTGGTCATATAGTAAACCTCATAGTAGCTAGGTCCCCATTAATGTTCAAATATTTGGGAAACATACAGGCTCTTTCTAATTTAAATCGTATTCTGCCTTCAGCAAGCATAAAATCATGGGGTTCCACCAGTGGATTGATCCGTTTTTCTGTCTTAATATATAACTCTGTGCAAACATTCAGCTCCCTAGAACATACAGTGAAATGAAGTGAATACCAGGGAGCAGATCATGAAAGAATCCTTCCAAAGTGATTGGATTAGTGGGCTTTGCTATTACATATAAAACAGGGTACCTATGTGTCCACATTGTCCCTAACAGGTGGACGGTATCATAGGGAATAATTTGGTATTACATTCACCCGAGAAGAAATGTCTAACTTGTTATTGCCTGAAACCTCCAGTAGTATGATGTATTCTAGAAACAGTGTTGCTAATGTCCCCCCAGAGGTTTTAAACATATAATTTAATATTCTGTGTCAGTGATGTATTTAACTTGGGTGAAGTCCTAGGTCTGACCAAGGACTTCACCTCTCTTCAGGAAGCCCCTTTTATTGCATGCTATGGAGGCCGTGCACACTTAAGGGTCGGTTAGAGAAATCAGAGATCTTGGCACACCATGGGCCCTTGTTTTGTGGCAGAGGGAATTCCACCCCCCTGGACCTGCTATTCTAGGCCTAGTCGGAGGGGGGTAGAATATGCTGTTCTGTGCATGTTCACAGCAACTCCCTTTAAATGACATTACTACTTACACACACCGAAGTAGAAACCCTAAATAATGTTAAGGAGGAAATCCCAGCTCTTCAGAGTAACAGCTGCAGATTTAGCGATCATACATCCTGTGTGTGTTGTAAGCAAGTGGTGTAACCATTAGTGTTTCCTTTGTTGTTAAATGTTTTAATTGTCCCTGTAGGACTTACAGACGCCTTATCTTGACAACCTCACTGCGGAGTCATCAACATCTTAATGCTACACGACAAACCTATTAACTTCCATTCACATATGTCTCTTGGGAACACTGTCTGCACTTCTGTTCAGCCTGAGCCAAGTGTATTAGTGTGTTAAAACTGCTCAAAGAGCAACATCTTTTTTAAAGATATTATGAGACATGTCTAAACTGATAAATTTAGATCTGATGGATCACGATAGTGAGATTTTTACAGCTGTAAAACACAGGTAACTGAGATTTTTAAACTAGGTCAGGTCTTAAATTATATAGATGTTCTTCTGTACATTACTGACAATGAGTGCTTTTCTGGAAACTGTTTCTGAAGCCAATTTTGCATCAGTCTGGTATCTTCAAGCGAAGTGTGCATAGTATTAATAAAAACATAACAGAGTAGGACAAATATGCTAGTATGTTTTAAACTGGCTGTATTGCAACACAGTTTTAAACTACTGCCTGCCATTAAAACCAAAGGGTGACGGGAAGCAGTGCATTCCATGTACGCTATATACATTTAACACATTTCAGTCCTTTATGTGCCAAGAGGATGGACTTTGTCCTGTAATGGCTTAGTCTTTAATGCACTGATTAACAACTTGACAAAATCACATAAAGGCTTCTCCGGCCCAGTAATGAGGTATAGGAGCTTTCCCTCTGGACTAGTTAGCTGCTTCCCAGGGGCTACTGGAATGTAGGTATATGTGCATCTCACTTATGACTTTGTCCAAGACAATTACATGTTGCCCTATATGTGATTTATAGTAACGAACACTAAGCACTTGCCTAATGTACACCAGAGGCTAAAAGTATGTGGACACTAGACTTGTGCATGGCAAGCCGTGTTTATTTTCAGATTACAAATATCGTTTTCCTGCCATTCAGTTCAGATGAAATTCAGAGGCCATACACTCTGCCATACACATACAGATTGTACAGCATTGTACAGGACTACATTTTCCCACATTTTAAATAGTACAATAAACAATTGATCCCTCAGATTAAGGAATGAGACTGAGCAGCAGAGACAGGGTAGGGCACAGGATAGGCAACGGCAGATAGACACATCCAGCCACAAGACGGAACCCCCAATATTAGAAGAAAAAACATTGTTCCCCAGGGAAAGAAAATAAATTGAGCCACAGAGGCAGGGTACAGGCCAGGCACTGGCTGACAAATACACTCAGTCACATGGTATAAGACTGAATTCTCCCCAATAATGTAGAGGGAAATAAAACAAGAATTGACCACCCTGGAGTAAGGAAGTAGACAGAGGAGGAGCAGCAACATCAGTAGGGGGCTAGGCCTGGACACACACAGGAAAAGATCCCCCAAAGTAATGAAATAAAGCAGCAGCACTAGAACCTCACTCACTTTTAATATTGAATGCTGGATAACCTCTTTTTGGCAGATTAACTTTCATGAAAGTCATCTGCTCCATCAGGTGCAGGGAGAGCTGTGTTTGCTGTGGGTGGAGTATATTGCCTGTCATAGAGAAAACTCTCTCACTTTCGGCACTGGTGGGTGGACATGAGAGCAGCTGGGCCACTAAGGAGAGGCCTGGCCAGACAAAAGCTTTATGGTGCCAATAGTTTAGAGGGTCAGTAGTAGGAGGTAGTAGCAGTTCTTTAAGGTACACTTTGACAAGGCTAATTTGACTTTTGGGAGCTTGAGTGATTTAGACGAAAGTATCAAGGTCCTCTGCCCTGCTTTGGTGGATCTACTGCTGCTACTCTGCATGGGTGCAAGGAATTGGGAAATATACATGTGGCTGCTACTACTGCCATTTCTATCCTTTGCTTAGCATGCCCATTCCTCTCTGCCCAATAGGCTGGACATCCCAATGTTCTGCTCAGAAGACATGCAGTCAAGATTCCCCCGCTGCTCTAGGATCCACTTTATCATTTCCATGGTTGAGTTCCAGTGGGCGACTACATCCTGACGTAGACAGTGGTAGACTGCCTCCTCCTGCTCCTCCATCAACTACTGGCTTGCTTTCAACCTGCAGTGAAAGTGCCTTGGCAATCTTACAGCCATTTTTGATCATTTTCGACAGCCTAAGCTGTCCATCAGTTGGAATAGCTGCCCTTACCAACAGATGTAGTTTACGCAAACGCAAATCCACAAAGTCCTCTAACTGTTTTCACCATGTTTTCTGCCCTGTCAGTCACCACCAGTACCATTTCTGCTGCTGTGCCTGCCTGTAATCCCATTCATTGAACCAGTGTCTGCTGCAGAGTGGTAGGAGCAACGTAATTTAAATCCAGGTCATCTTGGTGATCAAAAAATATATGATCATGCACTTTTCCACTTGGGCTACAAGAGTAAACCTACCTTATTCCTCATTTTTTTCTGGACCAAAAATAGATCTGCTGCTATCATCTGACAGTGCCTGTCTATCTTTGCTGTGGTTTTATTCTGTGGTTCAACCTTTGATCCCACCAAGGTACCAGCACATGACCTTAGTTTGGTAGGTGGGTGGACAAGATGTTAACACTTCTAATTTAATTGCATTCTATGAAGAAGTAAGTAGAACTGTAGATCAGGGTGTCGCAGTGGATGTAATCTACTTGGATTTTGCCAAGGCATTTGACATGGTTCTGTTAGTATTCAAACTGAAAGAAATTGGTCTAGATGTAAATTCTTGTTCTTGGGTTGAACATTGGCTTAGTAATAGAGTGCAGACAGTTGTCATAAATAATACATTTTCAAGCTGGACAAAACTGGTGTCCCTCGGGGTTCTGAATGACCTGGCAATAGGCCTTGAAAGTGATGTTTCTGTGTTTGCAGATGCCACTAAACTAGGTAAAGTAATACGGTGCGGACATGACATTACTGAGCTGCAGAGAGATCAAGATAGGCTGGGGGACTGGGCACACAAATGGCAGATGAAATTTAATGTAAATAAATGCAAAGTTATGCACTTCAGGGTAAGGAATGCACAAGCAACGTAAACTCTAAACAGTAGTGAATTAGGGATAACAACAAATGAGAAGGATTTGGGAATTGTTATAGACAACAAACTAGGAAACAATGTGCAATGTCAGTCAGCAGTTGCTTAGGCCAGTAAGGTATTATCATGAATAAAAAGGGGCATCAATTTGAGGGATAAAAATATAATTTTGCCTCTTTATAAAAAAATGGTAAGACCACACCTTAAATATGCGGTGCAATTTTGGGCACCTATTCTAAAGAAGGATATCATAGCACTGGAAAAAGTGCAGAGGTCGGCTACAAAATTAATAAAAGGAATGGGACACTTTAGTTATGAAGGATAGTTAATTAATTTAAATCTGTTTCGAAAAACGGCACCTCAGAGGGGATATGATAGCATTATATAAATACACTGCTCAAAATAATAAAGGGAACACTAAGATTACACATCCTAGATCTGAATGAATGAACTAATCGTATGACATAGTTTCGTCTTTACATAGTTGAATGTGCTGACAACAAAATCACACAAAAATTCTCAATGGAAATCAAATTTATCAACCCATGGAGGTCTGGATATGGAGTCACACTCAAAATCAAAATGGAAAACCACACTACAGGCTGATCCAACTTTGATGTAATGTCCTTAAAACAAGTCACAATGAGGCTCAGTAGTGTGTGGCCCGTATGACCTCCCTACAACGCCTGGGCATGCTCCTGATGAGGTTGCGGATGGTCTCCTGAGGGATGTCCTCCCAGACCTGGACGAAAGCATCCGCCAACTCCTGGACAGTCTGTGGTGCAACGTGGCGTTGGTGGATGGAGCGAGACATGATGTCCCAGATGGTCTGGTGAATGGGCGGGCCAGTCCATAGCATCAATGCCTTCCTCTTGCAGGAACTGCTGACACACTCCAGCCACATGAGGTCTAGCATTGTCTTGCATTAGGAGGAACCCAGGGCCAACCGCACCAGCATATGATCTCACAAGGGGTCTGAGGATCTCATCTCGGTACCTAATGGCAGTCAGGCTACCTCTGAAATGTCACCCCACACCATTACTGACCCAACGCCAAACCGGTCATGCTGGAGTATGTTGCAGGTAGCAGAACGTTCTCCACGGCGTCTCCAGACTCTGTCACATGTGCTCAGTGTGAACCTGCTTTCATCTGTGAAGAGCACAGTGCGCCAGTGGCGAATATGCCAATCCTGGTGTTCTCTGGCAAATGCCAAACGTCCTGCACGGTGTTGGGCTGTAAGCACGACCCCCACCTGTGGACGTCGGGCCCTCATACCACCCTCATGGAGTCTGTTTCTGACCGTTTGAGTGGAAACATGCACATTTGTGGTCTGCTGGAGGTCATTTTGCAGGGCTCTGGCAGTGCTCCTCCTTGCACAAAGGCAGAGGTAGCGGTCCTGCTGCTGGGTTGTTGCCCTCCTACGGCCTCCTCCATGTCTCCTGATGTACTGGCCTGTCTCCTGTTAGCACCTCCATGCTCTGGACACTACGCTGACAGACACAGCAAACCTTCTTGCCACAGCTCGCATTGATGTTCCATCCTGGATGAGCTGCACTACCTGAGCCACTTGTGTGGGTTGTAGACTCCGTCTCATGCTACCACTAGAGTGAAAGCACCGCCAGCATTCAAAAGTGACCAAAACATCAGCCAGGAAGCATAGGAACTGAGAAGTGGTCTGTGGTCACCACCTGCAGAACCACTCCTTTATTGGGGGTGTCTTGCTAAATGCCTATAATTTCCACCTGTTGTCTGTTCTATTTGCACAACAGCATGTGAAATTGATTGTCCATCAGTGTTGCTTCCTGAGTGGACAGTGTGATTTCACAGAAGTGTGATTGACTTCAAGTTACATTGTGTTGTTTAAGTGTTCCCTTTATTATTTTGAGAAATATATATATTCGGGGCCAATACAAACCATTGTGTGGAAATCTATTCATAAACAGGACTATGCATAGGCCACATGGTCACGCATTTAGACTGGAAGGAAATGTTTTTTTACAGTTAGTACATTAAGGATGTGGACTTCTCTGCCTGCAGAGGTAGTTGTATCAGAGTCTGTACAGACATTTAAACAATAATTGGATGTATACTTGCAAAAACATAATATTTAGGGATATAATTTTTAAATTATGGGGAAACAGCTTCTTTCCAAGGAGAGATCTGACTGCCATTCTGGGGTCAAGAAGGAATTTTTCCGTAGTTTGTGCAAAATTAGCCACAACTGGGTTTTTTGCCTTCTTTTGGATCAACAGCAAGAAATAAACAGATATGGGAAAGACTGAACTTTATGGACTCATCTAACTATGTAACTATATGTAGAGAGAGCATGTTCGGTACTGCTGCTGCAGCTACTAGTGGTAGTTCTGACTCAGAGCAAGAAGCCTTGGGACAAGATTACTTTTTCCTGAACGCCTACCACCAGCTCTTCCTGACCCAGTAAAACTGGAATCACTCATTGTAACAGACATTTCCATCCAATTTTTCGGTGGGGTTCCCATTAATGCCCAAGGTTATAAAATGGGATGTCCAACAAGCTCATATAGATGTGATGGTCAGTCAGGGTCGTAGCTAGGGTGAGGCGAGTGAACTACCTGAACTACCGAGAGTAAGTGAAAGAGAGGTATGGCTTAGTGAATAAGGGGACAAAGAGATTCTGGGGATGATTACAGGGGAGAGGACCTCTCAATGTCACGGTAGGGTCAGAAGGAGGGAAGACTGCACTGACTCTCACAGTCTTCCCCTAATTTGTAGTGAGTGTGGCAAATATGTTTTATGGTGTGGTAGTGGAGGGAATTATTGCATGCTAGGGAGTGTGGAGTGGGGCCCAAAGAAATGCTTGCATAGGGTCCAATTATTTCAATATGAAATTGTCAGCAGGTTCTAATATTTATATATATTGTCGGCAGGGGCTAATATTAGTATATATTGTCAGCATTAATATACATCAGCAGCATAATCTAATATTAAATAATGAAAACTAACTGCCAGTTCAGCTGTTCAATCATAGTCTTTACTTCGAAGAGATAAGTATATATTAGGTAGTTACAAATGCATGTCTAACATGCATGTATATATTATATATATATATATTATATATTATATATATATATATATATGTATATATACACCTGTGTGTGTAATCTCATGCACTTCCCTCAATGGCAGAAATAAAATGTGGTCACCCTGGCGTGTGTGTGTGTATGGGCAGTATATGTGTATGGGCAGTGTGTGTGTATGGGCAGTGTTTGTAAGCCAGTGTGTGTTTGTGTATATGTGTGTGTAAAGGCAGGGGAGTGTGAGGGCGGTGTATGTCTATACATGTGTGTATGGACAGGCTTGTGTAAGGGCAGTGTGTATACATGTGTTTATGGGCACATGTGTGTGTAAAGGCAGTGTGTATGCACAGTTTGTGTGTAAGAGCAGTGTAGGTATTTGTAGGTTTGTAAGTTGGTGTGTGTGTAAAGGCAGGGTTGTGTAAGGGCAGTGTATGTGTATATGCATGTTAATGGACAGGTGTGTGTAAAGGCAGTGTGTAAGGGCAGTCAAGTGTAGGGGCAGTGTATGTGTGTATGTGTGTTTATGGGTAGATGTGTATAAGGGCAGTGTATGTCTATATGTGTGTTTATGGCCAGTCGTGGGTAAGGGCAGTATATGCACATATGCGTGTTAATGGGCAGATATGTGTGTAAGGACAGTGTAAATAAAATAACCCCTGTGAAAGAAATAGCTGGGGGGCACAATTTCCCATTCTTGCCTCGGACACAAAAGGAGCTAGCTACGGCTCTGTGGTCAGGTGTTCATATATTTTGGTCATATAGTGTATAGATGAATTAGGGGTTAGTTTAATGTTAGACCTGTGGCTCTGCAGATTGCCTGCTATGTCCCCAAAGTTTCCCATCATTTCTTCCCATTTAAGAATTGCCAATACAACATGTGCCATCTGAGACTACCCTTGGCTCCAATTACCAGGTTTAGTGCCACATTTTTTCCTTTTGAAGGGGATTAATTAGCGGCAATTTTATTTCCAAACAAATGTTCTGTCTAAGAAGAAGAAAACTTGGGAGATATTGCTACTCAAATCTGTGTATGTTATAGATTTGGACAATGTTTTAGTAACTCACAATGGCACTGAGTTAACACTGAGGACTTCACTAATCTATCTAACGCAATGTGTTTACGCTTTCATCACATGATTTTCTTGCACTCTGCCACAAAAGATTATCATCACTTATGTTTTATTACAGCAATAAGAGCGAGTTCCCATTTCAATTAGATTGCTACACAAGGCCAGCACAAGTGTCTGTGTTATAACAAATACTGCTGGACCTTGAGACGTTGGGCTAAGAAGTATGACATAAAAATGTCTTGGGGTAGTAATTCAACCATGATTGAAAATAAATGAATGAAAATCACAGAAACCATACAGACTATAGTGAAAAAAATACACAGTTCACACAATATTAGACACATCGATTTGTCCCCTCCAAAAAAACAATCTTGCTCCAAATTCAAATGCAGCTGATTTTACACTTTAGGATTCTAGATGTAGACATATTCATCAATTATTTTCTCTGCATTCTGCACATTTGTTTTGAATAATAAATTGCAGTGATTTTTCTATATAGTATAAGTAGGTGAAATAATACAAAAATACAAAAAAATGTTAGAATCAGTAATCTAATAGCCTATATTTTAAATTATAACTATATGCAATATTGTCTTGGGAACAACATACAAACATGAACACTTGCAGCTTAATTGTTGTGAAACTTCCTGATTTGTTTTTCTAGATCAATGATGTAATACATGAAATTATTTTGTTTTTATAGGCAAGCCGTGATACATAATGAAGAAAAAGAGCCATTGTTTATTTGATCATAACGCCTTCAAAATAATTAAACAGACAAAGCACTATTACGCAATGCACATTTTTGGTCCAAGTTTTTATTCCCACAAAACTGCATGACAGTCTTATATTCAAGGTCGTTTTATAATCTGGCCTCAAATAGATGTCTGACTATAAGACTAAGATCCAGATCCCCCGCATCTCTGGAAGCCTGTGAATGTGTGCGCGATGCAGACAACCTCCACTGCTGCCCGACACTTCCGCTGGGGCTTCTATGACGGAGCGTTACATGACCTTCCAGTGCTCAGCCATATTAGCCCCGGCGGAACTGCTGGGTAGAAGCAGAGGTTGTTTACGTGCACCAGGGACCAGGATTGTCCAGCCCAGTTGTCTATACAGCAACCATTGCCTAATGCGACAGCTGTAATGCTATTGGCAGCAATTTAGAAGACCACTTAAGTGATGTCTAAACTCTTACCAGAAATAATCATTTTATCAAGTAAAATTATGCCTCATTCATAATTGCCATGTGGCACAGAAGCTGACAGGTCTTTGCCGGGGAAAGTGAAAACATTTGTGTGTTGGTTTCTGTTATTAAGGATAAGATTAAATGCCAGATCTGTTAAAAGTTTTTAGCTTACCACGCTAGGCTGCAATTTATGTGTTGTCTAAGTGCACATTTATTGTAATTTTATGTCCATAACACTGGAGTTATGCGTGGGCTCCTCATAAGACCAACAGTCTCATTGTCATATTTAACAATTCCAATGTTGATGTAATCAGTACTAATTACCAGGTTGCACAACTAAAGTTTTAAATAGTAGAACATTATTACAATTTTAAAAACACTGACCTAGTCAACAACTTTCAAATTTGAGAAAAATCACCTATGTTTCATAAAAGTACTGTTTTGTGATTTGATATTAATCCACTAAAGGAGTTTTATATTATCTTCCCAAAGAACAGCAGTGTGATTTAAAGAAAAGAATAAACTACCTGCATTGTTTCAGATGGACATTTGACAAATATCACCCTATTTTGGGAACTAGTCCTGTACCAGATTGTCAGGCCTGTTTTTTTTTTAATGATTGATAAAGTAGAGGCTTCAATTAAATATCACAAAATGTTCAGCCTCACACGCATTTGAGAATTGCACTTTGGATTTTTCTTATTCTGGCTCTGCTACCTAGGGAGCCAGTCACCCTGAAGGAACATTGCTTAATAGGCCTTGTAAAAGGTAAATCACTGATCCCCCAATCAGCCTATTAACACTATGGAGGACTGCACCAACAGAGCATAGCCTCCATAGCTTAAGTTTTCACACACTGGTCCTCCCCCATACAAATGAGACAACACATGTAGTTACTGCAATGTCTTCTGTGTGTAACCCGTGTTGGCCGAGTAACATCTTTCACAGTGACCATATTGGCACTCACAGAGGGATGCTGAGCCTCTGTGTAAACTCAACAGATGCTTGGCAGTTGCCTCCCAACATTTCAAAATGTGAAAGAGGGACATTTTAAAAAAAAAAACTTGTGGAACTCGCCGATACAAGCAATTGCACTTTACAATGTCGAGCTTGCATCGCCACTTAAAATACGTTTTGTTTTTGTCAGCGCAGGCATGCATATTAAAAATAACCAACACACTGAATTGAATTCCCATGAGGCTCAGTGAGACATACTACTTCCATGATGCTGGCTGAGCGTCATGGGAAGTGCAGCAACAGTAAAGCTACAGATGCTAGCTGTGAACTAAAATTCCCATGATTCTCACACAGTCAGGAGTCCACCATAACACTGGCTGAGCATCGTTGGAAGAGTAGTCAACAGCAGCAGGGATTTTTTTTAAATAAAAAAGGCAAATGTCAGCCTCCCTCCCAGGACCCTTACACATTGCCTTCACACACACCTGCCCATAAACACACACATACACTGCCTTTACACACACATATACACGTACACTGCCCTTACACACACACACACATATATATATATATATATATATATATATACACTCTTCAAGCTTCCTTCTGTTGATTAGCCCTTCTGTTGATTGCAGAAATCCATTGAAAGTCTGTGTAGCTGTGGATAGGAGGAACAGCCAGCTCCTCCATCGTTTCTCCTTGCAGCAACTAGACAATCCATCAGCAGTAGAAACAATCTAAGTAAGAAAATGGAGGGGGCTACAAATATATGGGCTAACTTCAGTATACCGCTAAACCTTTGGCTTCTAAATCGATCTATCCAGATATATGTTAGCTCATATTTGAGCTTTAGAGGCAGATGAGATCTGTGATATGTATTCTCAATTTCTTGACTCGTGCACCATCTAACTGGGAATAAACCCACCCAACCCAATAACGACATGACACCAGGTTGGAGTTCGAAAGACCACAGTGTTTATTTCTAAGCACACTTTAACCACAAAAAAAAATTTCATAAAATCAAAAGACACAACTACTGAACCTTTAAATTTACCACAGTAATTAAGGATAGATCCCGTGAGAAATTGCCCTAGGCATAATTATAACAGTGTATGGTGATGTAGGGAAAACCACTGTTCGCAATCCTCCTAACACGGCGGCGCCACCCCTCTTAAGACAAAGCAAACTAGCCCCCTCAGCTAGAGCTTACATTGTAGCCCTCCCAATGAGGGCTACCCCCCCACTCTAGTGCCAAAAATTCCCACAGGACCCTATGCCAAGCAAACCAACACAATTAACCTAAAAGTAAGTAGGGAGGGAGAGGGATCGATTGGCAAGCAGGTTTAACCTAAAATGGTTACAAAGTTAATGTACTTTATATTTTAATGTAATCATACTTTCTTCTTTTAAGTAATAGAAATGTTACTCAAATAGGAATAATTTGCAGTAATTCAGGCAATGCCATTTTAATTAATTTCTATGGATTTTTAAGACAAAAAATGCAACCATAGCAAATTGTGTGCTTTGCATTTGGTCCTCTACTTATGGATTCACGAGTTCAGTTTTCTGCTTAACCAATAAACTGTGAAAAATGTAATCAATACGCAATCCTGGCAACAATAATTATCAATAAGGAGTAATAGCAGTCCAGTCTATACCTTTAGTTGGGTTAGGGTTCTCACTGTTGCAAAGGCTAATGTATCAGATCTAGCTGTAGATCATCCTACCGATCAAGTTTTGCCATAATGGGCCATTCAGTGATAGGGGACACCAGAGGATTTTTAATATAAGTGTATATGCTTTTAATTCATAATTGATTGTGACTTTTAGCCCAAGTAGCCCCTGATGATTATGTTATTTCTTGTAAAATGCAGAAATTACAAGGTGAACACCCTAACTTTTATGTGAAAATTCTGACACGTACTAATAATTTGGATAGACGACATTATTCCCAAGGCTTTATTTTATCTATACTCCTATTCTAGTTTACCTTCCTATGAATATAAATACAGCTTGTAAAGAGCAATGGATACAGGAACACCATCAATCTTCCTTTGTTTGGGCTTCAATTCACGAAGTGTTAGAGTAATTAAAAGTTAAACCATTAATCTTCAAGTGCTCTCTAGAGTCCCCCTTTTCGACCCCCAACTCCTCATCTTAAATGCTTGGATTTAGGGATGGAGCAGGTCACATCAGTGTTCTGCAAGCCACACGCATGATTTACAGTACACATTGAATGCAGTTATTTTTTTAAATACTCCCCAATATAGATTGTTTTCAGGATATTCCTCCTTTTATTATACAATTTAGCATTTTGGCAGAAGAGATTAATAGAGTTTTCAGGACAATACAGAAGATTTTTAAGTTAAGGTTTACTAGAGTTTAATCACTTTCAACCAAATAAGGATTACCTTTGAGGGCACAATTTTAAATAAAAAAGGGTTTAAAACAAGAGAAATAAGGAAAAAATATATGGTAAATAATAAAGGCTCTGACAAATTATGGATTAACGCCCATCCACAAACAGCCTTTTTAGAGCATCTCCGTTGGTAGAATATACTTTTTTTATGGAATTCTTTATTTTTTCAGATGTTTTTATTCCCCTTACTTTTACATTTTATTTTGTAACATAAAATGAAATAGAAAAGAATAGTATATTAAGAAGTATAAAATCCCATTGGTGCAGTTGAACATCTCACATGTGACAATAGAAAAAATAAGAATTGGAAGAATTACGGAATTCTAGTTAGCCATGGGCGCGTTATAGAAAGAAATGGCAAGTGGCAGACAAAAAAGTGCATTTGCTGAGAAAAATAACATTGAAAAACAAATATCAATAAAGGGAGAGAGAGATTTGTGGCAACCTTTGCAAAAAGAAAATAGACCATTAATTTTCATAGAACCATTAAAGCTATGAATCAGTAGATATAATGCTTTGCAGGTACACAAGTATAACAGAAATTATTTTGCAGATGCTATTTTTAAGGGCATCTTAAGTCTTCAGAAATGTCAAGGTCAATCCTATAGGAGCCATAGGTAACTAGGGCTCCAGGTGAAAGAAAGTAGATTATATGATCTCTAAAAGAAACACTCCAAAATGTTGGCATGAGCTTACAACCTATAAAGCAGTACCATGCTTAGAGATAACATGTTCACACTATAAAGTACCTGTACTTGAGGGACATTGCTTGCTATGCAATCCAGAAAAAGAAATCCAGAAAAAAACTCTAGGAGGCATTGCACTTTAACCCCTTAAAGATCACCACCTAAACTTCAATGGTGTCACTCAGGAGATGATGCTGAACACATATTTGGGGTTGTTTGATAGTGACGCCTATCAGGAGCTATGAATTCATTCATGAAGTACAATTTGTGTGAAAAAAATACAAAAAGAAATACTACCACAAACTTTGGCAAAAGCTGGTGGTAGAATCTCATGCATGAAAAGGGTTAAAATACATGCATTTGGAATACCTTGGGGTGTCTAGTTTTCAAAAATATATGGTTTGATTGGATAAATTGAATTATCCAGCTTCAAAAATGTACCAAAGAGGAGATGGAGGCAGAATGACCAAATGCTAAAAATCTGTGTTGAAAACCTGAATTACGCATGTCCCAAAAGTAGCCTTTTACCAGCCAAACAATCTGATAAATCTATGCATGTGGGGTATCACCGTACTCAAGAGATGTTGCTGAACACATATTGGGATGTTATTTGACATTGACATATACTAGGGCCTGTATATTTATAACTAAATTACAATTTGTGAGGAACAAAAAACCTAATATTAAATAGTTTGACAAAGTGTGGTTGTATAATCAGTGCATGGAAAGGGTTAAAATACCAGCATTTGAAATACCCTGGTTTGATGAGGATAAATTGAGTTAACTGGCTTCAAACATGTTCCAAAGAGGAGATGGAGGCAGAATGACCAGATTTGGAAAAAAGGTATGGAAATCATAAAACGCTACTTGTACTTATTGCCCTATAACTTACAAAAAACAGCAAAAAAAATTGGGTATTTCTAAACTCAGGACAAATAGTAGAATCTATTTAGCTGTTTTCTTTACTTGCTTTTGTAGGTGAGTAAAAGATTTTTCACCATGTTTTATTATTCTTTTATAGTAAATAAGATGATATGATCAAAATAATGGTATCTGAGGTATCTGAAGAAAGCCCATCTTGTCCTAAAAAAACCAATATGTAACTTGTGTGGGGAGCAAGTTACAGCTGAACACGAGCACCGCAAAAGTGTTAAAACAGCCTCGGTCCCAAAGGGTACAAAAAGAAAAAAAGAAGCTCAGTCCTTAAGGGGTAGATACATCTCAGCCATCCTCATGTTATGAAAGTTCTGACATCATTTCATAAATGTGCTAGATAGGATGAAAATTAATTAATAGAAGCAATAAAATGGCATACCAAAATATGATAAGGGGGAGTGAAAATTCATATAAAAAATGCATGCCTGTTCCTTTAAAGGTTTAGCAACGTGCTGCAATTCTTATAACCATAATCTCTAATAAATTATAATTAAATGGTAATAACCCATTTTTCTTTCAATCTCACCTTTGGCATGCATGTGATTGCATATGTCAAATGTCATGTTACAAGCAGAGAAGCCGACCCACAACATTTTGTTTCGACAATAAGAATGATGGCGCCTGTTAACAGTCTTTCCCAGAAACTATTTTGGCTTTATGTCTTTTTTTCACTTCTGGGATCATGCTGTGTTTGACATGCAAATATCTCATACTGCTTTTGGTTTGATCCACTGTGCTATTAATTAGGGCTTTGTAATATTTCATTGCTGCATTTTTATTTTCTGCCCTAGTCACAACTCACATGTATGATTTGCAGTCCCTTATATCTTTATATTCCACTCCTAGTGAATTCTAATTCCTCTTCATTTGATGTTGCCGGTGCTAATGCATTGTAACTCTGTGTGATCTGATATTAAATTACCCACAGTGTTGTTATCCCACATCCTGATATCAGAGCAGCGCTTTGTGTGGATGGCACATTTAAATACCTTTATATTTCTCTGTGTTCCAATGCGGCGTAGCGTGGTGCCTTTGTATATTTGTGTGTCATTCTCCTTCTACAAAAAGAAAGATTGGCTGAGCCCCCATATGCCCCCTTTACACTGTAAAAGTGAAAGCCCATGCAGATTAAGGGCAGAAGAACACCCAGCAAAACCATTGGCCTATTAAGTGGAGGTGTTTGTGAGAGTTGTGGACGTCCTCTTTAAACTATTTCCACACCAGATCAACAGATTTGTACACAGGGGACAGTTAATGACACAACATTTTGTTTTGTTTTTTTCTATTAACATTTTAATCCTAAATTAAGCATTAGCATACATGACTGTAGTAGCCTCGACTTCTGTGCAAGGCCTCCCAAGCAACACATAACCCAATAAAGAAACAACAACCAATGTTGGATTAGAAAAGGCCACAGCCTTTTAACGCTAGCCATTGCCACGCAAACCAAAATAGGTGCGTTAACAGGACAATGACCAACATACTGAAACCAATAAATAATGTAAATGAACATTTATAATAACCACTTAACATAATGAAAACCACCCCAAGCTTACCAAGTTATCCAGGTACCACACCACACATACCGGGATCCCCAAACCCAGACCTGAGGTTCCCAGCTCCACCTGCCAGGAAACCTACCACCACAAGTACCACCAAATGCTCTACCAGAAGCATCAACCCCCCTAGATAGATGGTAAGCTTCCGCACAACCGTAAAACCCCATAAACAGCACAACAGAGAGGGAAGGTGGCACAAACAACAATGCGTAAACTGACAACAAAATGGCGCCTAACCTACCCCTTAAATATCCTCCATTCACCCCACCCCTTACTTTTCAGAAAATGCCGCCAGGCCTAGCCCTACTCAGCACCCAGTCAAGGGCCCATTCTGAGCCCCAACTATCAAGTTGTGGCAAGCAGCGATTAGGGGATCTTTCTAATTTATTTATACAAGGGCAATTACAGCGCACGGAAAGACCAAACGCATAGGGAGGCCCCTAATGCATTTACAAGGAGGACACCTGGGACAGGGCTTTAGCAAGACTGTTATGTAACTTTATGACCTGCTGTAGAGATATTGATTAAGATGATTAAAGTATTTCATAGAATAGCAATGTGCTTCATTTAAATAATTTATTATATACCTACATTTAGGTTTGATGCAGTAAATTAGCAAATAATTGCCATTTTTCAGGCATCAGTAAAACAAACAGGATTTGCCTCTCTGATATCTATAAGTGAAATGAGCAGTTTGCTGAGCCAACAGCTGATGGTGGTTCCCTAGCAGGTAGCGCTGATGCCTGTACTGTGCATGCATGAATAATAAAACAGGTAAAAAGCAGAAAAGAGGTAAAACTAGAGTAAATAGTTTTATGACTAGGAATCACCAGTGTGCATAAGTTGTAGTCTTTGATTCTGATAAGTTATCCTTCAATTCGAAAATCTTGTTTTTATTCAAGGTTTAAAATAATGTATACGTGGCCCATGTTTAAAAATGTTCTAATGGTGTACACGCAGTTGTGTATCTGAAGTAGGTACCTAAAAGGAAAAACCATACTATGATTAAACAGTTTTAACTAAGATTGTGAGCCAGTGGCTGCCAAACATACCTGGGAACTCCTTCACTCCAGCTGCCCGGAGCCTTCCCTTGCAGGACGCAGCCAGGACTACCTACTGATGTGACTTAAGTGGGAGTTCCCGCTGACGTTGGGGGCATCATTAGACTGTGCATGGGTGCAATGTGTTATAGTTCTTAAAATATTGTTCCTGAATTTACTTTTCTTAATTTACTTAAGTTTCACATTTACACTACAAGCAAAAATTTTGGACAACGTAAATAATAAAAATATTGGTGACAAATTAGGCAAGGAAGGGGACTTTTTCTTCCAGTTTTACTGGCAACTACAATCGATTTGGAAATGTCAGTGAGTGATTCCAGTTTTTGGGCAGAGATGGTGAGTGGTTATCATACCACCTCAGGTATACCAGAACATTCTCTACACCCCACCTACCAAAGTAAAGTGCAATTTTAGTCACTACCAAAGAGTGCTCATATTCTGGTCCCTTGATAGGATCAAAGGTGAAGATTGCTTGTAAGCAATGGTGAAGCTCAGAATAAAACAACTAGCAATGTCACCACAACCACCACTGATGCCACCGCTACAGCAAGCACTTCCAGCACTGGAATGTTTCTAACTCCCCAGTAAAGTAAAGATGGACAGACACTACCATATTATAGCAGCAGATCTATGTTTGGGCCAGAAGAAATTGAGGATAAAGGGGGAAGGTCAACACTTTCAGCAGAATTGGGGTTTACTCCAATATGATCTGGGTTTAGATCATATCTCTCATTTAGAGCATGCCTCTTCTGCTGCTGCTCAATTTCCTTCCTTACTATGGGAGGATCAATTCTTGTTCTTTTTTCTTATATGGGTTCGTGGAGGATTCAGCTTTGTGGCCGGATTTCTCTGTCTGCTGGTGCCTAAGCTGAGCCCTGCCTCTGCTATTGCTGTAGCTTAGTCGCGTTTCTTACTCTAAGGTATCAATTCTTGTTATTGGGGCAAATTTGGCTCAGTACAATCCACATGTGCCTGTGTGGCAGTGCCTACCTCTACTGCTGCTCCTCAATTTCCTCCCTTACTGTGGGTGGTCAATTCTTGTTCTTTTTTTCTAATATTTACGGGTTCAGTTATGTGATTGGATGTGTCTGTCTCCCGGTGCCTTCCCTGTGCCCTGCCATGCCTCTTTACTCTAATCACCACTATTTTTTTTTAATTTTGAGGGAAATTCAGCCCTGTAGTGTGGGGCAGGATGTGTCTGTCTGCAATTGCCATACTGCTGCTTGATCACCTTCCTTATTCTGAGGGCTCAATTCATCAAAATCATCCAATTTGTATGGAAATCATATCAGATGTCTCTATCCATTGGTGAAGTGATGCTGTTGCTGGTGGTCCTGTGATGCAATATTGAGTCTGGATTTCTTACTAAACCTTGAGATGATGCTGCTGTCAAAGAAAGGTGAGTCCAGAAGGAAGCAGGGACCTCCCCCTTCAAAAATATCCCTTTCATTTCCAAATCGGGCAAGTCCTCAAATTAGAAAACAGCATTCAAAGTGTCAAAAATGAAAGCTGGAAAAACTTAACAAAAATGTAGTCCGAATTGATTTAGCTTGTTGTGCGCAAGTCTGCTGGAAACCATTAAACTATATGCAGTATTAAAGATTCTTCAATGCCTCTATAACGACAAAGTTTACTCAACCCCAAAACAAATAGGGGAAGCTTTTCGGTTGTATTATAACTCATTATATAATCTCTCTGATCTAAGTAAAGACAAAAAGGAGATTAGAACCTATCTTAATAGTCTGAATCTCCCCAAACTGACTAAAACACAACAAGATACCTTAAATGCCCCAATCCAGCTGTCCGAGATAAATAATACTATTTGTAACTTAAAAAAAGCCAAAGCTCCTGGCCCAGATGGGTTTTCGGCCCCCTTTTACCAATTGCTAAATTCGATTATTTCCCCATTGCTGCTGAAATTGTTCTTACAGATTCCTTTATTAAAATGTTTTCCATCAGAAATGCTTCAGGCCTCGATAATCCCTATCCCGAAGCCAGGGAAGGATTTAAGCAAAGTGACGAATTATCGTCCTATTTCCTTGATAAATTTAGACATCAAAATCTTTTCAAAAATTTTAGCGGAGAGATTAAAAAAGATAATACGGGTTCTAATTCACTCTGACCAAACTGGGTTTTTTACAGAAAGGAGCGGGGAGGATAATACCCGAAGGATCTTAAATCTTATATATGAACTAAATGAGTCTAACTCCCCGGCGGTTTTTATTGCCCTAGACGCAGAAAAGGCGTTTGACCGGGTTAATTGGTCATTCTTAGAAGAAACCCTTAAGATTTTCGGTATGAACGATGTTTTCCTATATAACATTTTGGCTCTTTATAAAAACCCCCAAGCCAAAATTACAGGTATGAATTTAGACTCTGATTTCTTTAATATAAATAACGGGACAAGACAAGGCTGCCCGTTAGCCCCATTATTCTATATTCTTTCTATAGAACCCCTTGCGGCTATCATTCGTCGCTCGTTTAAAATTAAAGGGGTATTAACGGGTCCAACTGAACACAAAATAGCACTTTACGCAGACGATATTTTGCTCACTTTAACTGAGCCAGAGACTTCAATTTTTGAAATCTTGGAACGTATTAAAGAATATGGTCAATATTCAAACTATAAACTAAACATAGACAAAACACAAACTATTGTTTTTAATTTGGATATTTCCAAATTATCGACTTTAAAGGATAAGTTTTCCTTCCTAAAGAGAGGAGAATGTATTGATTACTTAGGTATTAAAATTTACAATAATTTAGATGACATAATAACCTATAATTATATGACTTTATTAGAGAGCCTGAAGACCCAACTGGGAGAGTGGCAACGACTAGAAATTTCCTGGTTGGGAAGGTTAAACACACTTAAATCATATATAATACCTAAACTAATTTACTTATTCAGAACTATCCCATTATTTGTACCTTCTAAGATTTTAAATCAATTTGATCGCATATTTTCATCATTTGTCTGGCTAAACAAGAAGTCAAGAGTATCACGCTCTATACTTAGTAATAGCTATGCTCGGGCTGGGGTGAATTTCCCCAATATTCAAAATTTACACAAAATCTGTATGCTCAGTCATTTTTTAGCTTGGGATATCAAACGTGACCAGGATCTACCTTGGCATAACTATGAAATATGGAAATGTAATGGTTTTGATCCATCCCATCTTTATTGGCTTAATCCAGATGTTCTAAAGCACTTAAATATTGTTAACCCTTTAATTTTAAATATTTTAAAGAATATGTTTAAATTTAAAGAAAAATTTGGTTCTGTAGATTCTTGGTCACTGGATATGCCCATAGAAGCGTTACATCTATGTATTAAAGATATAGATTTTAAAACCTGGAAGGCTTATGGGATAAAAAAAATAGAAGATATTTATTCTTTAGGGGCTATTAAATCCTTTTCAGAAATACAAGAGAAGTTCTCTCTTCCAGTTAGGGAACAATTCTCCTTTCTAAGATTTATAAGTTTTTTTAAAGCTAAACCCTTGAAATCAGCAACTACTTTAGATGCATTTGTGGAAGCTCACTTTAAAAAAAATCTAATATCCAAAATAGGTACATTACTAGAAAAGCAATCATTAATAGAAAAATCCAATACTATTTCGAAATGGGAGGCTGAATTAGATATTTCTTACCCATTAGAAGAATGGCATTCTGCCTGGATTAAAACAAGGAAAGCCATCCATTGTATAAATCTCCAGGAACAATACTTTAAGATTCTTCATAGATGGTATTACACTCCCACAACCTTACATAAAATGTTGGGATCAATCTCAAATGTATGTTGGAGGTGCAATCACGAACTGGGCTCTATGGCTCACATTTGGTGGGAGTGTAGTAGTTTAAATGATTTAAAGAGTAAAATTATGGATCTGTTTCAAAAGATGTTTGGTATCCAACGGGAGTTAACCCCTCAAGCTTTCCTCTTTCATATTGATGTACCCTACAAAATCAAACTGAATTTGGA
>VKOC01023950.1:0-15350 GCA_009364415.1 Spea multiplicata
TATATATATATATATATATACACACATGTGTGTGTGTATATGTATATACATACGTGTGTGTGTGTGTGTGTATATATGTATGTATATATATATATATATACATATACATGTGTATATGGCAGGGGTGTGTGGTGAGGGCAGTGTATAAATGTGTATGTATGGACAGGCATATGTGTAGATATATATATAGATAGATAGATATATATCTACACATATATATATATACACTTATATATATTATATATGTGTGTGTGTGTGTAAGGGCAGTGCATGTATGTATATGTCAGCAAATCAACCAGCAAATCACCGGTATGGTACATTGCTTGCCGTGATTGGCTGGTTGTTGTACGCTGGGTAGAGGGGTAGTCTTATACGGCGAGTATAGTCCAAACTCTATATTTGGACTGTAAAAGTTGGGGGTCGTCTTATACGCCCAGTCGTCTTATACGCCGGAATATACAGTACTTTATATTTCCCCAAATATAAAAATACAGTATACTGTATACAGTATAAGACTTTATGTCTTATCTAAGGCTGTTCATTTTTCACACCTATAATGAATAAATCAAATTCTTCGAATTGAAAATCTTATTCCAAATTGCATAAAATTAGGGTTATCACTTGTGGGTTTTTTTAAATTAATGCTTGAGGTATATCATTATGTTTTATATATCATTCTATTGTCACTATTTCTTTTGATGCTTCTAACGCTTTGATTAGCAATTGTTCAACCTCATCAAATATGTGATCTATATCCATCTTATGCATATTTTCTAATTTCTCCATAGATGTATTGCATACAAGACCAACAATAAAGTGTATTTTTTTCCATAAAATTAATAAAAGACATGTGTACGCTGCTTCCACTCCCAGGGAAAGGAAAATAAAATCCAAAAAAGAATGAATAAGCAATGATGGAAAAGAGGACACAGAGGACCCGCATACACCTTGAGGAAGCCCTGTGTGTGGGGAAATGCGTCATGCATGTATGCCATCATGAAGCAGGAAGTGGACCTTGCGTATAGTGAGACTGTACAGGAAGTGATTGCAGAGTGGCAGGCAAGGTCGCAGTAACGACCAGTGGGGGATAAGTTAGATGGTTATTGGGGTTAGTTAGAGATTAAAAAAATAAAAACCTAAAAAATTGAAAACAGCGCAAATATAATTGATATAGAAATATAATGTGGTTTTTAAATCAGGTATTTAAGTAAACAAATCTATTTCAAGAATTTATATAACCTGTAATACTGAATAAAGGTATTTTTAAAACATGTTTTACATATATAACTTCTAACTATGTTATAACTAGACTTGGGCGGCCGTAAACTCTTCGTGTTCGTCTTCGTGGGGAAAAAAATCTTCCTATTTCTGTGTTTGGTTCGGGCGAATATTCGCGTACATTCTTCGTGTTCGTTTTTTTTCCCTTCGTTTTTTGCGGTTTTTGCCGTTCATACTGGGTTAACGTGGTACGAACTAAGCAGCAGCTTTGGCGCCAGGATTTTAAAGGTCCGTACGAGCAACTCTATTGGTAACCGGCAGGGGCCTCCTCTACCATCAACCAATGAAGTGCACAAGCACTTCATTGCTTGATGGCAGACGAGCCCCCTGCTGCTGACCAATAGAGTCGCTTGTACGGACCTTTAACTCTTGGTGAGGGGAGACCAAGTTCCGCCACCATGCCGGCGTTAGCAGTCTAGGGGTTAAACAAAAAATCTCTGGCTAATTTTAGTGGGTCCTACCCTGCATTAGCATCTCCTCTACTATGCTGTGCGTGTAAGATGACGCTATAGGGCAAAAACCTTGTTTTTGCCATAAAACATTGTTTAACCACTTCGTGGCAATGGCTGTTTTAACATTTCTGTGGTGTTTGTGTTTAGCTATAATCTTCTTCTTTTGCATTTACAGGACAAGAAGGGCATTTTTAGATACCATTATGTATCTAAATACCATTATGTCCCTATTTGGGACATCTTTAAAGCCGGCAAGTCCAGATCATATATTTTTAAAAGCTAGACACCACAGGGTATTTCAAATGCTGGTGTTTAGACTATTCCTGTGTACTAATTCTATCAACAGCCTTTGTCACAATTTGTGGTAGTATTTTTTCAGGTATGAACTTATAACGCTTGGTGCCAAACACCACCCTAATATGTGTTCAGCAAAATCTCCACCCTTTTATAGGTTTGTCAGGTTGCTTGGGGGCCACATCTCAGGAGTGCACATTTTTCAATTTGAAATTTAGACATCTGGTCATCCCGAGTCCATATCCTATTTGGGACATATTTGAATGCGAGCAATCACACGGGGCCCCAATATTTTCTCAGTGTTGCTGAATGCCTCATTATCAAGACACTGCAGCAACACTGGCTCAGCAAAGAAAGCGATTGTTGATTGCTTTCTAAGGTTGTTTACCCCACAATGTGCCAGACACATCAATTGTCACACATTGCATGCATTTTGTGACACGCCTGGCAAATCAATTGTTGTCAAAGAGTTTATCATGACAACACCTAACAGATTATCTGCAAAGTATAACATCAAAACAAAATCTTGTATACTCACCTATCTGTCAATCAATGGCCAGGGAAATGAGTAGCATATCTTTATGAAACAACACGTCCAATGATACTCAGTCAGCCTTAAGGCAGCCTGGGAATCATGACATATGTAGTCCACAAAGATCTGTTCGTATTTAAACCAGCTGCTCTTCAGTGCAGACTAATAGGCAGGACTTGGGAGATCATGCTGCATTATGCAGCATACACTTAGTGAAAACTGATCCTTAGTGGTGAGGTCACATGAGCGCTGCAGAACTCACCTGACCCGCGAGTATGTGTGTGTGTCTGTATTTTGGAGTGCAGTACAGAGTGTGGCAAGTCTTCGAAAGCACACATGCTTGCAAATAATGTGTCTGGGGGCTTTAGTAGGCAGCAAAAGTGCTATGACGGGAGACTGGTGAAGCAGATCTGAGGTCTGAATAAAAGACAACCTAAGACAGTTTTTCATATGATTTTTTCTTATAACTGAGCAAATAGAGTAACTAGACATGAATTTTATTTAATTAAAAAAATAATAGAAATGTAATCCAGGGAGGCTTAAGGTCAAAGTATGTTATTGGATGTTGATGTACTTTATTATGTTTATACTTACGCCTGAAAACTCAATAAAACCTCTTAAAAAAAAATAAGAGAAATGTAATAACCAGCATGACTGAATGACTTAAGATAACATCTAATCATTTTATTAAAGGTGCTAGCACATTAGAAAACACACCTATGTATCTCATAATACTCTATTATGGTATTGAGATATGTTTCTAAAAAGGATCATATTAAAGTAAACTTGGCAGCTCATTATCTTGTAACTATTTTTTTATGTAGACGAGACAAATATGTTCTATTGTATTGTGCAATAATCTGTCTTCTCTGCAATTTCATATTAAGCATTTTATCTTCCTGACCTTGCAAAAGCGTAACTATGGTACAATTTAGACTGTTTCTATTTACTACAAAATATTACTAAGCTAAGTCATGTAAACTATTAATTTAAAAGGGATAATAAATCTTCATGGTCATGGGGAGGGTGCTCCTGGTAGAAGGAGGCTTAAATCCCCTAAGTAATAGAGTATAATTCTAAAATAGTAAAGTAAAGATACAGTGGTGAGAATTCTAAACCAAACAATTGAGAGCTAAGGAAAAAGGAGGTTCCAGAGTCAATATTAACACACACCTGTACATTCACACTAACACTCATGCACACAGGCACACACACTAACATACCAACACACTATAAAGACCAAAAGGCTCACTTGCATGGCCCTTTAACACCTTACGGTGCAACTTGGCTGGCAGAGACCACTGGTCTCCCTGCTCCAACAGTTAAAAGTCTGTACAAACGACCAAGTCATTTGGTTGATGCCAGACAAGCCCCCTGCTGGAGACCAATAGAGTCGCTCGTACAGACTTTTAACCCCTTAAGGACAAAGCCCGTACATGTACGGGCTCAAAATGCATTGTTTTCAATGGGTTTTGGGACCACCCATTGTTCTTAAGGGGTTAAAAGCTTGCTGCAGCAACTGGGTCGGCAGAGATAATGCTCTTCTCCCTTTCTCAAGTCTAAAACATTTCTGAGCAAAACGACAGATAGAATTCAATGTTGTGTGGCAGGGGAGGGGGCTTACTACCCAGATCTGATAACAGAGGGTGAGATGTTGTTAAAGTATGTGTCCCTCCAGAGGGTCATAAATGTTCTGAGTAGGGAATTTTGAAGGGGGTTTAGCACTGCTGAAGATAAATGAATTAAATATGTAAAGGAAAAGACAAAATTACGCTGCTTAATCTGCACGCTCTCCAATCCCAAATCCAAATTTGAAACTACATGAGAGCATATAGTACCTTCCGATTATGGACTGATATCGCTCAAAAAAACAGGTTTACATGTAGGTAAAAATAGAAACATATAGATATAGTATAACTCTGTTATAGACTGTAAAATATATATATATTTATGAAAACAATGTGAACAGAAACCAGGTTTAGTGCAAATCAAGCATGAAGATAGAGGTTACCGGTTACACATCTCCAATATCGGACTGAAATAAGATCTTCTCGTTCACTCGGTGTGACAATATGAATTGTTGAATGCTGCACAACATCCTAAGACAGGTATGGAAAATGTATGACCAGAGACCACTGTCCACATGCTTGAATTGACTAAAACTGGTCTTTCTGCACATTACTTTGTGAGTTCAGCTGAAAAATAAATAAATATATATATATATTTACAATCTATAGTTTGGATATGTATAGTTAGCTGTTCTTGGCCCTGTCTTATAGTTGGACAACCCTGACCTACTATAAGACAGGGCCAAGAACAGCTACTTGCCAGATAGTTATATATATATTGGGGCATGTGTGTGTGTGTGTCGCTTTAAGGCAGTAGAAGGGGGGTAAATCGTGACGTCAGAGGGTCGGGGCAGCAGACACGGTGGAGGCAGGATTGAGGCTGGCAGTGTCGGCTGAGAAGGATCACACAGTATCCAGGGAGGAGAATCCTGCGCCGCGGTGGGTAACGCGGGTCACCCGTGTCCGTGACAGCTCCCCGGTGCTGCAAAACGGGGACTGGCTACTGTTCTGATGTGCAAGTGCAGCTCTGGCCATCATCACCATCATCATCATCATCGCTATCATCCTCCTCCTCCTCCTCCTGTCACAGGCATCCCTCCCACACCCCCTCTCCCACCCCACCACTGGGGTCTCAGCAGGCATTGGATGTTATTATTAGCAGGAAGGTGGAGGTAAGATTGTAGGTTCGGGCATGTATAAAACCCATTGATTGGCACTAATTGGCTTTTTACCGATTAGGGATATTTTTATGTAAATGTGTATGTCTTGGAGGATTTGCCTATGAGCCAGTGGCGTTTTATTGCTGGCCCCTTATTGTTGTCTGGGCTACTGGTTTGGTAAGGTCCTTTGATGGCTTTGTGTAGGATCCCTGCTTACATTTGATGGCTTATTGTGCAGATGTGAGTTTGATTTATATACATATTTTATGTGTGATTTCTGGCTGTTTAATGCAGATCATTGACCATTTTTATCAGTTATAAAATATATACGTCATATGCAATGCGTAAGCAGTTTGTTCCGTATGTATGTAATATGCTGCATTATTATTGTTCTCTATGCCTGGAATACGGATGTATTTATGGGATCAAACAGATGATTAAGTGAAGAATAAGCCTCCATTTTATAAATCCAGTTCTGTTTTCGGATATTCTATTCTATATGTTGCATACCTTCGTAGCAGACATGCAATATTTATATTAGGGATCGCATGCAATTAGCTGAATCATTATTTCCATTTAAACATAGATTTATTGGTTGATTTTGGTGAGAAAATATAAAATCATCATAATAGCTACGATACAATGCTAATTCCCACAGGACTAAGTCTGGATGGGTATATCATGCTTATGTTATATGTTATCCTATATGTAAATCTGGTTATTAGGATAAATATGGATACATTTAAGCAGCTTCTTTATTTTCTGTTTTTGGTAAATATTGAGCATTAATGGCATTTTGCATGGCTGGGCAACTATAAACAGAAATGTGATGGGCCTGTGGTTTTGTAGATTTTATTTGTAGATTGCATGAGTATTATTATTGTTATTATAATTTTATAGAAAGCTCAGTATATATCGTACAGAACTGTATTTTGGTGTAAGCAAAGTGCTTGAAGTCTTTATTAAAATCTTGTCTAGAAGTTAAATTCTAAAAGAGCATTTTTTTTGGTACTGAGATGATTGTTTCATGATTAGTATAAATTAAATACGTTTAAATAGACTAATGGGTAATTCTCATTCTTGTAAAATATTTTTGTTTTTATATACTACTGACTACATTGGTGCTTATGAATGAACAGCAATTTTGGTGCAATCACCATAGCAACTAATGGTTGTTGATAGTGATACTGATTGCTCTTGTTTGTTTGTTTTTTTACTATTTTGCTTCAGAATTGTTTTTAGATATATGGGATGCACCCCAGAGTAGGGAAGTAGATGGGAAGGGACTAATTCTTAAAATGTATCAGAATGAGGATAAACTGTAAATGTATCAGAATGAGGACAAGCTGTGAATAATATTTCAGTTTTATTAATCTGAGAAAAAAAATCTCCTAATAAGGGACAAGTCTACAGGAGGAAAAAGCAACCTCAAAGAAAAAATGATATATATATATATATAATATATATATATATATATATGTAATATACTATATTTATAATATATAGGCAATTTTATAATTGGTAAATTATTGTTACATGGGATATTTAAAAAGTGATTTCAGTCCGACCCTATATCATGCCTTTCCCAAAAAATTGCAAGAAGTGGGCTCCTCCTTTTCCTTATATCTAATGTCATTAAACGGTTAACCAAGTATTGATGAACAGAATTCCTTCCTCTTTCCGTACCATCACACGAGAGTATATGTGGCCTCCAGCAAGAGGCTACAATATGATCCTTGAGAAATTCCATCATTGTAAAGCAAAACTAAATTACTAAAGTAGTATTATCGGAGGATCAATCGATCCAATCAGAGGATTACCAAGATTCCATCGGTAACCATGTCAAGATTATACGTTTTCAGATTTTGCACCATAATTTATTTTAATACGTAGCCACATAATATTTCTTTTTCACTTTAATCTTCAAATTAAGAGGCAACATAATATATTTTAAGGTCCCCTTTGCCCTCCATGCATTTATATACTATATCCATGCAGTAAATGGCTTATCTTACTTATAGTTAAAGACTGTGTTCTACCTACTCTATTGAATGCTAAAACCTTATTAAAAAATTTTTTAATCGTGTAAAATTTTGTCTTGCTCAGAATTTTTGCTGGGAATCCTAAGCTCTCAAGTGGCAAAAAAGGGGCACTGTAATGATGTAACCATAGAAACTGAAAAGGTTTATTAAAAGTTTGTGTTGTTTTTTTGTGATAATTGCCCTCTGGAGAATGCAGTTACCATGTTTTGTACCTCGAACAGATTCTTTGACTCTCTTATGACCAGGGGTATTTCACACCTTCAAGATTGGCCTTTTTTACCCACTAAAATTATATATTTTTGAAGACAGTATTGGGATACCATTTGTACAATAAATGCATTTTTTTGGAAAAACTATTAAAATAAATACATTTTTATTGTTTTCAATTTTACTTATGATTCCTTTTACAGCTTAGGAGTTGGTGTAAAAATACCCTCAATTCAGTTCAGCAACATCCATTGAGTGCATTAATAGGTTTTGGAGAATCAAGGTTGTTTTTTTAATACTTTTCCTTATTATTGAACTTTTTACACAATTTGTTTTTTACTTTTACATATCATGGATCTCTCTGGTATCCAGACAATGCCACTGATGATGTCATGGTGCTGCCGCTGATGGGTCATCAATAATCCCACCAGATCCCACCCCTATAGAGATTCAGTGTTTCTGAAGAGGGAATGCCAACAATGATCCAGTGTTGGGGATATTATCCCTCTGCTATAACGAACATAGGACATACTTTTATGCCATTTGCTAAGGACATAATGATGTCCTAATGCTGGAAGTGGTACAGCTTACATCCTTCAATACATTTACTGTGCCTTGTGGAAGAATACTAATGAAAATCCATATATTTGCAAACAAAATATATCCATTAACTACTCTTTTTTACTCTCTATTTATGTTTACTCTTAGCATTAGATGTATGTTTATTTTGTGTCCAAACTGGAATGATATCATCTCATAAGTTCCCACTTATTGTTACTTTACATAAACATTTCATAGCCATATAATAAAGTGTTCATTGCTGTACAAATGCTATCACAAATACTATACAGGGTTATTATAGCCAATGAAAGGGATGTACCTCGTCAAACTGTGCACTTTTTCATGCCATTGCAGAATATTTTGGAGTAAGGTTGTCAGGTATAACAGATTCCTATAGGATTTAGATGTAACCAATGCTTTCAGCTGTCTTTGCCTGGCTGTGTGGAGGCCCATGGGTTTCTCGCTAGTACCTTTCGGTTTTGGTTCTCTTTTTGGGTCACATTCTTTTCTTGTAGGGATTTCTGTGTAGTATATTTGCCTTTACTGTTGTCTTGTGCCAGATCAAGACATCTCATCCTAATTGTTTTAGATAACTTATAAACCTAAAAAACACCACCCAAAATGTGAATTTCTTAACTATAATATACTCTATACCTTTATCTATTAGTAGTTGAAAACTGAAAAGGTTTATTATTTGATGTTATTTTTAGCCAAAAAGTCTAGGTATTTTAAGCACATCCACAACATAATTCCATCTGGTTAATCGTTAAAATATATATTTATGTTGTCTTAAATTAAGCTAAACTTTACCCTCTACTGAAGATGTATTTAACGTGTTGTGAAACTATTGAGAATATTCAAGGAATGCTCTGCTATACCACCAAATACAGAAATAAAATACTGGATACAAAAATAAAATGCTGGATACAAAGAGCGAAAGCTTTGGTTTTGTAAAAATAAGTAATATACATGTCCCGAACATGCACAGTCCAGTATAGCACTGGTGGAAACCCTAGCTTAAATGCCATATGTAGAGCTATGTAGTAATAGCTCTACATGTATCCCATGTGTAGAGCTATTACTACATCTTCTCTTTGTTGTTCTTTTGGTTTTAATTCTGAAGGGTCTTAAACTAATTGTCGCAATAAATATTATCTAGACCCTCAAAGTTGATAGGTTAAGCAACGGATGCTCTTGCACGTCAGCCCACAATTAATCTTTTAATTTTAATCACAATTTAAATATTTGTAATTTAAATGGTTACATGTGCGTACGTGTTTATATCCAAACAAACGGAGTGGGATATACGTTTGTGTTGATGCTAGATGTGCTTCATGTGTCTGCCCAGCTAATCTCCTAGTAAGGTCATCTCAGTTCAATGTTATATAACCTGCTCATGTCAGCAGTAATACCACCACGTTTGTCACTGGGGCTTTGTAGTTGGGCTCATCTCTAACGTAACAGGATAATGTAAGTAAGGCCAAAGGATGCTGCTTTATGCTTTTTATTTACAAGCGTTCAGGCTGAGAATGTCTCTAATTATTTCTTATTTGGCTCTGTGTTAAGTACCCACCGGGCTGTGCTTTGTGAATACGAGGTTGCTTTTTCTAGCCATGTGTTGATGACAGCGTCAACAGTGCCCAGCAGGAGACATTTTCTCCTTGTTTTCAGACCACACTATTTTTATTATTATTATGTATTATTTAATATAGCATTTGTAGAAGGGGTCTAGGTTTATCTACGTATATTAGGTAAAATTGTATCATTTAGTACAAGAGCATCGAGTGACTGGATCGTTACATGCAGTCAGGCCATCCTGTTCCTCTTGAGAAAGCAGCCTGTAACATCTAAAGTACACGCTGCTTTATTAAAATCTCAACTATATCATAAAAATCACTTTTTGTGACACTTTAGGATGTAGTTTTCACACCCGCATTAGGGGTAGTGATCCCAATGTTTACAGTGACTTGGAAACTGGAGAGCTACCTATTAGAAAAAACCCTATTAACACATGTAAGTAGACGTGTTAGCAATCTCAGTATAACCCTGGGTCTCTAACGGCACCATATACAACATTACAGAGAAAACAAATATGCCAAGGAACATGTAACACTAGCCATTCTTAAGGGGCTCATGGGACAGCTGCGTTGTGCCCCTAAAACATGGCTTTTATTTGTTTTCACCTTTAATAATCTGTATTCATTGTGTATTGATTATTTAACATTGGTTCAGTACAGTTTTGCAAAAATAGCAGCATTTTTTGTGAAAATTTACATTAGTCCAATTGGATTGCACCTGCTCTAAGATACAAATTAAAAATTAATGCAAATTAAAAAAAAATTATTTTGTCTAAAACAGTAGCAAATATGTTTAGCACATGCACAAATAAAAACATATATTATTAGAAGCACAAAATGTAAATATGTGGTAGGCACACAAAAGGATTTTTATCTATTGGGGTTGTTTATCTAATGTGAAATGCCAGGAAAAAGCAACATTACACTTAGCTACTGTAATGCTTCACGTCATATTTTAGGTTACCCCTACCACAAAAGGTACATTATTTCTTTTGTAAGTAAATGTTTAGTTTATATTTCATGGACACTTACCTTTTCTGATTCAGATTCAGTGATCCATAGTTTATGTAGCTGGTAGCACTCAGTTGCTTGATGTTTCAGGTGTCCAAACTGGGATACCTCTGCTGTGGGTGTTACTAGAGCTGGGGAGGGTCGAAGTCAGAGGCTGTAGTGGGTATGCTGGGAGTAGGCAGGGGTCCAAAGCATTGGACCGTACCCTAAGAACCATGCTTAGCTTCAAAGTGTTGTGAGGCAGCCACATGGGAGCTGTTTACAGATTTTACAGCTCCATGGCCTAGTATGGGGAGGTATGTGTTAGCTCAATGCCCTGTTTTTTTAACTATGGAATACATAATTATGGAACCACTGGTGAAATGGTTCATTTGGTAAGCTGTGGGTCAAAGAAGGGGCCATTGGTCAACTGCTCCTTTTGATCCATAGTTAAGCCTTTGAGTTTTCCTCTTGGGAGACAATTGAAGTAGGTCAGCTGGCATCTTTCTGGCACTTTTTAGCTTGTGTTCCCGTGGTAGCAAGCAGCCATATAAGGCTGCCTCCTTTATGGGATGACCACTTTGACAGCAATTGGAACATCATTTTACTTTTCTTTTTAAGTTCAAGGAAGCTGCCAGGTCCGCAGCATTCTCTTCTACCTGAGAGGAAGTCACCATGTTTACTAGTAAGTGTGTGGCTTTCCTCTACAACAAAAGTTTCATGTATACTCTTAAACCTCCTCTACACTACATGAATGCTACAAATGATGACAGAGTGGTTATTATTATTAAAAGGGTATTATTACCTTTTATTAATTAAGCACCAACTATAGCTGGTTAAGATGATGGTTTGAAGTGTTTCGGGAAAAGCTAGAAGATGGATACGAGAAAGAGAATTTTTAAGGTAAAAAGGGGAGGGGATCGGGTGGAATGAATATTTTAAACAATAACAGTTAGCCAAAAAGAAACAATGTCCCCAAAATATTTGAAGAGGACTTTTGGTGTTTGAAGAAAGCTTTTTGAATCTTGGAAGGAGTCTGATTTGAGATGATGGCAAGCAGAGGACTTGTGGTGTTTCAGGAAATCCACAAGAGGTGAAAGAGGTACCCTACGGGGCCACCACGTATTGCACAAAATAAACTGACACACCAACTTCTCTATGTTTGTTACCAGGATAATCTCTCACATTAACCTTTTTTTGCAGTGAAATTTTTTACACTTCTCAGAATCCCTCATTACATTAAAAATACACACAATTTCAGAGCATTTAATTGAATTTGCAGCATTGTTTATCATAAAGACTATAGACCCTAGCAAATTGTTATTTTATCGTTTGACACAAAAAAGACAATAGATATCTAGTTAAGCTGGTCTGAAATCTAACATTGCAGCAAAATTCACTGTTACTGCTGGTGTAATGTAGGTCACAGGACACCCTTTGAGTCACTATGGATAAAGTGAGATTACATTATTTGGCAACAGATTAAATCTGTAAACGTCACCAGCAAAGGAATCACGTGCACATAATCAGATACATTGTTTAGAAAGGAATATATATCAGCCCTAAACTGTTCTGACCAAAAGCTAGGATTCCCTCAGCTAATGAACCAGAGTCAGAGACTTAGATGTAATGTAAGGAAGTTTTACTTTGACAGAGTGGTAGATACATGAAACAGCCTCCCAGAAAAGGTGGTAAAGTCTAAAATATGCATGGGATAGGCGTCGTTACATCATGAAGAAATGGACTAGATAGGCTGAATGGTTCTTATCTTCCAATAAATTGTTTCTCTGACAGGGTGGGTTGGTTGTTTCAAGATCAATTCTGGTACACAGTTGTAAAAATGACACGATCAGCAGGAACAGTGCACTGTTTACCATGGTAACTGCACCAGAATTTCTCTTTCTAACCTTCATTGTTTCTCAGCCTGCTAGATAAGCTTAATGTGGACCTGATAGTCAGCAATGTTTAGGAGCAAGGATGGTGTGGTTGTTATCTGCAAATAAAGTAATTATAATTACATTTATTTAAATGGGTTTTAGTGGAAAACTTAAAAAAATATACATTAGAAAAGCTTTTGGTACATCAGAGATCTGTTTTCCAGAAGCAGAGAGCCTTGAGGTCCCAAATGCTTATGTAACCTTTCATTCTTTTATTAAAATTCCCATTTCGCAAGTGAATAGAGATCGGAATGTCTGCAGTAGATTCCATTTTTAATCTGTAGTCAAGGAAATTGTGTTGTGGTGTTTCTATTGCTTTTATTGTTCTGTTTTTGCTTCTCGTCCTGCTGAAAAACAGCAAAGGAATCTTTATATTTGTGAATAAAATAATTGTTTGTGATTTCTAAAAAGCTTTTGTTCAGTTTAATGGCACATTCCTGACCATAGGTAGTGACCATACCTGAAATCTCTACGGGTTTGACCCATAGTCTCCTGATCAGTTTCTGCTTTCTCTGAGGTTTTTTCACTATGCTCAGTCCTCACCCACTTTTTTTTTCCATTCGCCACCTGATAAAAGTTTTTTGCCTTGTCCCTATGCGTGGGTAGCCCTTCATCTTTTTGAAGTCACTCCTCGGAGAACCAGGTAGCCTACCCTAGGAAATTATTGGGTATGATTGTGACAGCTGGAAGTAAAAGTTTCAGGGGCTTTGTTGTGGCTGGAGCTTTACCTTGATTTTTTTGTAACTTTGTGACTTACTGTCTTTTATTCTAACATTGTATAGCATTTTGTCTATATTATCATGATTATGACTTTCAGGGCTGTCGAACGCACCAACCATTTTGACCTATTAGAAAATATGGACATCAAGGGGGAGAGGAGGAGTTGGGTCCCAAAGTGAGATTGCCCTTCCTAAAGAGTGACATTTGGGAATTATGATGACTGAATATTATCTAGGGAGTAAGTAAATATCTGTGCAAGAACATCTGCGTCTGTGACAAGTCTTGTTAAATTCAGTGGTCCATATATCTGCCACAAGGGCATGTTGCTGTCTGCCCTGGTTTTAAGTTCAGTTGAACCGTTAACTCAACTTGCTCAGTTGAAAGCAAAACAGGTGCGCCTTCGTGCTCCAACATGACAAACAACTTGAATATTCAAATATTAAAACCTGTGCTGCTCCATGGGAGCAATTTCTACACATTCACACAGGGATATGTTGTTAGACCTCCCTCCCCCAAACCTTGCTTAGCGAGCGCTAGAGATAATTTAAGGTGAGTACACTGCGCGGGTGCAAGCAACTAAATAATAATACATTTTGTTGATTAATGAACAAAAAAGCACAAGTTATTCCATATAGTACCATATTTTATGGCACAATAAAAAGTGCATGCTTTCCAAAAAGGTAATAAGAAATTGGCAAGATTCTCAGTCTCCCATGATTAAGGGTTTTATTTAAAATGTCTCCAACTGATAAGGAAACTCTCAGTATATATACATACATACATACATACATGGATCAGCCATAACATTATGACCACGTGCCTAATATTGTGTAGGTCCACTTTTTGCCCCCAGAACAGCCCTGACACATCCTTTAAGTCCTGTAAGTTGCAAGGTGGGCCTCCATGAATGCATCCTGGTGCCATGTGTTCTCCTCGTTTGTTGGATATGACCACACAGGCCAGCCTTAGCCACCCATGTGGATCAATGAGCATTGGCCACCCATGATCCTGTCGCCAGTTCACCATTTTTGCTCCCTTGGACCACTTTTGATGGGTACTGACCACTGCAGACGGGGAACACCCCACAAGGGCTGCAGTTTTGGAGATGTATGACCCAGTCGTCTAGGCTGACACTTTGGCCCTTGTCAAATTCGCTCTGATCCATTCTTCCTGCTTAACACATCAACTTGCTTAAAATATATCCCACCCACCGACTGGTGCCATGGTAACAAGATTATCAGTGTTATTCACTTCACCTGTTAGTGGTCTTAATGTTATGGCTGATCGGCGTATATTCCATATATATATATATATATATATATTTTACAGCAGCTGCATAGTTGCTTCTTGTATGTGTTTAGGTCCGTTATCATGGCCCAGTCCTGCATTGTGGTAAACAAAAGAATATCTCAGTCTTAATCATCCAGATGCACCCTCTGTCTAATGAAATTTTAGGAAGGGGACAGTATATTCAAAGCTTCATTAGTATTCACACAAACCATCAACTCAGTTTGAGTTTGGAATATGAACAACATTTCTGCTTACAATCAGTGCCATATTCATGGGCCCTGAACCAGATTACCCAGCTTCCCTTCCACACATACCTGAGCTGCAAACCTCCTCCGCTAGAGTGCATGTATATGATGTCATCAGTGGCGGAACTACGGGGGTCGCAGGGGTCGCGACTGCGACCGGGCCCTGGAGTTGTGCCAGTCAGGGGGGCCCAAGGGGTGTCAAGCGGTGAAAACGACCGCTCGGCAACTCTTGGGCCCCCCTGACTGACAGAAGTCCGGGACTCCTCTGCTCGCCGCCGCTGCCCAGAGTGCAGCGTGAGGAGTTTGTCTCGGGTGCCGGCGCTTCACGCAGAGCGCCGGCATATGACGTCATATGCCGGCGCTCAGCAATGAAGCGCCGGCACCCGAGACAAACTCCTCACGCTGCACTCTGGGCAGCGGCAGCGGCTTCGGCGGCTCCCAACAGTTGAAGGTAAGTGACCGGGGAAGGGGGTGAGAGGGTAGATTGTGAGGAGGGG
>VKOC01023951.1:0-10440 GCA_009364415.1 Spea multiplicata
GTGTTACTGTATGGGGGTAGTGTGTGTTAGTGTTTGTGTATGGTGTTAGCGTGACTGTGTGTGTGTTAGTGTATGGTGTTAGAGTGTCAGGGGTGAGCCTATGGTTATTAGCTCAAGAAAGGGAAGGAGAGCAGAGAAGATAGTTTGTGTGTGTAAGTGTATGGTGTTAGAGTGAGTGCGGGTTACTGTATGGGGGTAGTGTGTGTGTGTATGGTGTTAGAGTGAGTGCGTGTTAAAGCAAACTCGTATGTTAGTATGTGCTTTAGGTAGAAGAGGGAGGGGGGCTGAAGAACTGCTGCTCCCAGGGGCCGCCCCTGAACGCGGTGGCTATCCGGCTACCCCGAGCTCTGTGTTTGAAGCCCTATTTCCGGGCTCGGCTGTAGAGTTTTTAGCCGCAGGAACGAGCGGTGTTCTCGCGTAGCATAAAGCGACGCCTGTCCTTGAATTACCGGCAATCCAAGCAGAACCGGTTAGGACGGAGCAAAAACTGCATTTTCAGAAGTAATCTGACATTTTTTTTCTGCTCCGTGTAACCTGCCGTATCCGAGCTCCATACATTTAATATTCAGCACAGATCAGACGGCGCTCTCGCGGCCCCCGCCGTCCTCCAGCCGTCACTAAATAACACGCATCCCCCATCACAGTTTGTTTTATAGATTCTGAAATCTGCTCGAAGCGGCCGGCGCGTTCTGGATATCCGGGGGCATTCGCTGTGCTGTTATATATAATTATAATATATTATAATGTAGCATGTCATGTGGTTACAAAAAACATGGCTAACTATTCTCTCGATCTCCTCGCTCTCCTTATTCTCTCTCTCGCCCTTTTCTCGTCTGTCTCTTTATTCCTTCACTCTGTCTCTCTCTCTGCCTTTTTCTCTCCCCACTGTCTCTCCTTTCTCCCGCTCTCTTCTGCTAACATCCCTCTTCTGGAGATGGGGAGAAAGAGAAAAGAAAAAGCAGGGAAAAAAGATAATTTCTCCCCTTTTTGTCTTCTTTTTGTCTCCCTTCTCTCTTTTTTTTTCTCCGTATCTCTCCTCCCTACCCTTCCTTCTCTACTCTACCATATAAGCACCAAAAAGCCGCCATAAGGAAGGGACCTATAGGTGGTGCTTTTTGTAGGAGACACAATAACTGTTGAGCTTTAAACTAAAAATGTGAACGTATGGATCAAAAGAACAACTACGTGCGAATGTATGGATCAAAAAAGAAAAAACGGTTTACAATGTATTCACTACGTTGTGAAATGCAGCCCCATATGCAAATGTGGAGTAGAGAATAATTTACATACGAAGCTGTATGGCGATTTAGAATATTTAACAACATTTAATTGTCTTGATCTATACATTTGTTTTCTTTTCTTATAACGCCATGGATTTATTTAATATAGTTTTATACTTTAAACTCTGCTTTTGGCGACCTCGTTCCGTGTACCGTTAGTTTGATCGCTCTTTTTTTTTTGTCTAAATGTTCTGGTAGCGAACGGATTTGGTTAATTTGAAAAATATGGAGTTTTATCCTTTTATTGGACTATTAAACGTAGGAATTCCCGTTCCCGAGTCTGAGTGCTCATAAAACAAAAGTCCAACAAAATCAGTGAATCGTCCGCAAGAAAACTGTAAAATGAGCCGAAAGTGAAGAGATTTAGCGAGAAGGCGATAATCTGTAAATATATTCCATTAATAGAACTGGTTTAACTGGGAATCGTCGCACAAACCTCCTTCCACCAGCCAGAGGGGCAATAAACCCACATCAGACGTGAGCTTAAAGGGGAAGTCTGATGGGAAAAAATATTTCCTCCTTGACCATGACCCCCCCCCACTGTATACATTAATAACCCCCACACTGTATACAGTAATATAACCCCCAGCGCTGTCATTACAGTTAAAAAAGCTCCCAGCTGTATACAGTACTACTAACCCCCCAGCCGCTGCTATTACAGTCAATTAACCCCCAGCGCTGCCATTATACCAGATAATATAACCCACCCAGCGCTGCCTATACATCTAACTATAACCCCCCAGCGCCCACTGTATACAGTAATATAACCCCCAGCGATGTATACAGTAATATAACCCCCAGCGCTGTATACAGTAATATAACCCCCAGTGCTGGATACAGTCTGGCTGAGTTATTAGGACCAAGCCATTCTATTGTTCCCCACAGGCAGTATGATAAGGAGTCGAGGTGTTTTAGTAGATCAGGGGTCAGATAACAGAGCGAGAAGAAATGGCTGATATGCAGCTGCCTGAAAACTTTATATTATCGGGTTGTTGTCAGACCGTCTTCCTGTCATCTCCCGCATTCGCACATCTGAGAATTTGATTAATGGACCCATTCAGAAGACCTTCAGGCCAACAAACTAGTTATATCCGAGCGCTGGCTTCAGAAAACCCAGAACCTGGCGGCCGACCTTAATCAGTCGTTGGGTTCATCTTAGATTCAGGAGCCGTAAGCCTATCCCATGCATGTCTGTATTACCCTTTGCCACTTCTGCTGGGAGGCTGTTCCACTTATCCACCACCCTCTCAGTAAAGTTAAACTTCTTGCCGTTGCATCTAAACAGGGTCCAGAGCTTGTCTGACCGGCGGCTGTCTCGGCAGTCATGAAGATGTATCTAGCAAATTCCAATTCCCTCAGCATGAGGAAGGAAGCACTGCGGCAAACTTTTACTTTAGGGCTGCAACTCGCCTGGCTTTCTGTGTTTCATCGAGCACAGCGTGATCCGAAAGCCAATAGCGATGAGCTCGGGACAGAGTCTGCATGAAGACACGGAGCGTTTTAACATAAAAAAAATCCTGCCGTGTCCCGGCGGCCGCACAATAAACACACAATTACTGCAATAAATGGACCGAGCATGCGCAACCGACGGGGGCTTCACACAGAATTCATCATATAGAAAAAGACGAGGAAGCCAAGAAGATGCAGCGTTCCGTTTATTAATCCGATCAAGAACATAAAACCTAGAACCTACCCGCAGATCGGCCCTATCCGGCCCCCGTCTAGTCGCAGGTTTCTCCTGCTGTAAAGACTCAAACCTTAATCAGTCGTTGGTCTCGTCTTAGATTCAGGAGCCGTATGCCTATCCCATGCATGTTTAATACCCTCACTGTATTACCCTCTACCACCTCTGCTGGAAGGCTGTTCCATTAATCTACTTATCTGAGCAGGAGAAGGGTTAATCCATGGCAGTGGTGGTGTTTTGTACTAAGCCCCAATGTGCTGGCTCTATCGTTAGCAAACCAGCCTTCTTGGATGAAGTTGCGGCGCGGCACCGGGAAGTCGGGACCTTTGGATCACCCAAACAGACGCAATTCTCTGGACACCCATGCATGCGCAGGCGACTGTCATCTCACCATGCATTATGAAGGGCCACCAATGGTGGTTTCTCTGGCAAGAAGAACCAAGTTGACCCTTCATAGTGAATCGTTGATAGAGGAAGATATCATAGGCCATATTGTGCCCGCTCTACGGCAAACCGCCATCCGGCAAACTAAGCCAGGTCGAAACAATAGAATATTACGGTCTCTCTCGTAGTCTCTGCACGAGACAAGCCCGAGAGACGCGCTGCGAAGACGGCAGATGTCTTCATCAATCAGAGAGCCTGAACTTTTCTTCCGAGTTCCGTCTCTGGAATCCCGAGGTAAGAATCCAGGGTTTATGTTAACGTTCGGACGCTGACCCTGAATCAACGATGAATGAAGGGCGAAGAAGATAGAAGCTCGAGACGTATCAAGACCCCGCTACATCACTGCTCATGGCGGAAACGTCACCACTAAGCTTCCCGTCTCTTTTTTCTCTCATTTCCTTCCACAAATTAGTCATATAATACCTCCTGAAGATAACCGTTTCCACCGAAAGGGGGTAGGATATATTAATGAGAGGGTAACAATCATCATAGTGGCACCTTTGGCCAGTAAGACGGGCATTTAAAAAGCCGACTTAGGGACTCAGGGATCATAAATAATAAATGATGAATAATAGTATAAATAATATAATTTTTAAAAAAAAATAATTTAAGAAAAAAAAAAATAGTGAAGCACATAAAAAATTCTTAGACAATTTTGATCTAAAAAAAGTCAACAGATGTCCCAGAAATGAAGCCTCTCCGCTGATTTTACCGATATGTCTGAATTTAGTTATTGATGTTTTTGCTCTTCGTAGGAAACACTTTTTATTTTTTTAAATATTCATTTCACTAAAAACGGGCAATTTCTGGAGATGAAAGTCTTCCGACATCACAGTTCTTGTTCAGTCACTCGTAAGGCACTTAAAGTTCTTTTTCCCTGAATTTATTATTATTTATTTTATTATTTTAGGGATAAAAATATCTATACGTTGGGTTTTATTAATCGCGCCGCAGCGACACAAATTTCAATAACGCGGCCGTTCCACGGATTGAGTTCCAGAGGAGACGTCGTCTCTCCCTCTGATTGGGGTTATTGATGACCTACATTGTGAAATAAAAAAAAATTAAAAAAAAGAGACTTTATTTCACGATTAAAGCTCGGTGGAAATTCTGACTGCGTTTTAACGACAATGCATTTAGAAAATTGTCCCGCTACGTTCAACAAATTGCAATAAAGGAGAGGATGGAAGATGAATGTTCGAGCGTCGGAGAGAAGAGTCTGCGTTCCATTATTATAACGGTTACTGGTTTATTAACTGCAGATTGGAGCCTTAGACAGGAGGAGTGGAGCATGGAAGGTCTAGAGTGTTGGAGGTGTCCCGGCAGTCTCGCCAAGACTCGAGTGCTGGGTTCCCGAGACATCCTGGACCATGTGATGGTGGATCTGCCCACGGAATGCCCATGGAATGCCCCGTCTGTGTAAGGGTGCAGAGGTACTTGAAGCGGTGCCCAAAATAAGACAGGTATTTGGGGGCCGTCCCAGCAACTGTTGGCCTCTATAGAAGAAAATCCATTGGACTTTAAAGACAGTAGACCTGTTCTACTGGCATGCTGAGGCCTCGATTCACTAAACTGTGAGCACAAGAGTCCAACTCACACATTCACTGAAGCCTACACTCGCTATAGGAAATGCCAGTGTATGAGAGTTGAGAAAAAAGCAGGCTACTCACAAATTTACTCACCTACAAGCTGAAAGTGCAAGTTAGGATCATTTCTAACTCACAAAACGCTGTTTGCAACCCAAGAGGGCAAAAGTCCCCTCTATTCATTTAGTTTAATTAATTTATTTTTATTTTTAAATATTTTTTTTTACATTTTTTTTACATTTTTTTTGCAAGTTTCAGGTGAGTTCATGCAAGTTCTCATTCATCTCACACGCCCTCGCATGCCCTCGCAAACAACTCTCAGATTAATGAATCAATCTATCCGTTGTTGAGTGTTAGCATGCAAGGGCATGAGACTGGACTTGAGTCTGGTCATGTGAGTTAACCCGCTACTCCACTGTTTAGTAAATAGGTCACGGAGAGATTTTATTTCTTTATGTGACGGAACTTTCTATATGGCTTAGGGTCCCGTTTGTCATTATAAGCATTATACACAGTATTGCTGTATTGATCTGACTCAATGTTTACTTCAAGGCAGTGCAGGAATATTCTAGAAAAGTTCTAGTAAAGAATGTTAGAGAGGGAGGAATCGTTTTACATTTTCCAATACAATTTTTCTGAATACATAAAAAAAAGATAAAAATAGCCCAATAATAAAGTGAAGATTTTAGACCACCTGTCGTCGTTACTAATAAAAAATATTTTACATATAAAGCTTATTAAAGCTCAATGGGGTAATACTTCCTTTTTTTTTATATAAATTTCACCGTTAATTATTACTTCTGTGACCCAGTTTTTAATATCCGGATTTATTGGACTCCGGAAATAAGGCGTCTGATTTATGTCGAAAAAAATAGATTGAAGATTTCCTAATAAATTCTGGTAGAGAGGAGCGGTAAGAGATGTGATGGCAAGCGACAGCACAATAGCCCTTATTAAAGCTTCGGCGGGAGAGGGGATCTGTCCGGGGGGGCCGCTGGGTAAATGCCGCCCCCCCCCGTCCTAAACAGAGCCCATTCATACCCCTCCAGAACCTATTCACAAATCAATACTGAAAGGCGCCTAATGGGAGAGCGCGCAGGATTAATGTATGCAAATGGAAAGCAAATCTCAATTTAACGCGCGCCGCTTGGTTAATAAAAAAGGCAGCGGCTGCGCACGCCTCGGCCGGACAGGACGGCTCCTCCGCGGCCCCCCGCCGCTGTCACCGCGCGTTCGGGGAATATCTGCCATTAATCTCTTTGGATTTGACATCGCGGCCCGGGCTTTTTTTTCATTATTCTACCTGCGCCTCGGAGTTTTCGCTCCCAAGGTCATTCTTCACGCTGAGGACTGGAAAACGGACCTATAATCAGTCACAATTCCCATCACTCTCAGCACGATCTGTGGGGGGGGGTGCCCTTGGGTGACCTCGTTTCTACTTTGGGACTTTTAGAGAAGGGCAAAAAAGATCTGTATCTGAAAGGTGCGACGTTACACACAAAAGCGCAGAACATTCTGTGTCTCACGACAAAAACCTAGACCCTGCCGGCAGATCGGCCCCCATCCGGCCCCCGTCTGGTCACCCGTTTCTCCTGCTGTAAAGACTCAAACCTTAATCAGTCGTTGGTCTCGTCTTAGATTCAGGAGCCGTATGTCTATCCCATGCATGTTTAATACCCTCACTGTATTACCCTCTACCACTTCTGCTGGGAGGCTGCTCCACTTATCCACCACCCTCTCAGTACAGTATCATCTACAGCTGGCAACAAGTGATTTTTTAAAATTTCATATGAATACCATGCAACTTTTTAAACTATTCATTAAACTTCTCACAAGAACACCAGCTATGAACTTGATGATGGCCGCAACGGATCTGGTCGCACAAACTCAGTGGGAAATGCGGGGAGGAAAGTGCTATTTCCTGCCATTTTTTTTCACAATTTGGGCAAAAGGGCTCATCTGCCTCACATGACATCATATTTCAGACCTCGCTCTCACTAAACCAGTAGAAGCATGAGCAGGACCGCGTGTGACATCATATCCGTTAGTCTCTGCACATGCGCAAATGAGCTCAAGAGGGCTTTCTGGATGGAGCTGAGAGTGAGAGGAGGCTGGCTGAGAGTGTTCAGAGTTGAATATACCCTTAGCCCTTGATACAAGAACATGTCCAGAATGTTTTGCTGTCGGTGCCAAAATAGAGTACGAGGCTGAGAGTGAATAACGTTCTTTACCAAGACACCGGCGGCTGCCAAATTACAGCCACCTGTCGGGGTCTCCCGAACCGCTCTGGATGCCCACAGTTTAGCTAATTAAAAAAACTTACATGAATTAGAGAGACAAATAACTTTTGCATTCTCATGCACTTTCCAGATGTTCGCCTAATTAGGAAAAAAAAAGTCCAGATCCCGCGGCCGAGATATCCGGGCGCACCTGCAGATCAGCTGCCGCCGTCAGAAACGTCGGCAGAGTGGGAACGTCTTGCTTCATCATTTCAGTTAGCGGGGAAAGCACAACTTTCTAATTAATCGGCAACAGATGTTCTGCTCGTTCGCGAGATTCTGGGGTCAAACCCAATGTACCCCGGATTCCAGAGGAGGACATCGAGCCTCAACGGGAAACAAAGGCCTGAGATGATGGATGGGAAATGATGGTACTTTTTACAATATTTGCTATTTTGTTTCTTTGTAGCGCGTATTCAATGAGCCCAAAGTATGCAATCGCCCCTCCGTCCCCTCTTCCCCTTTGGCTGCTTATCTAACACCTTGGAGCCCCCCTTTCAATTGGAAAGTAGGGGTAATTTAAATAAGGGCAATTATATTATGAGCTCACGTTGCATATGCGGAAAGGCTTTAGAACAGATAGGTGCTCTATACATACGGCGGTCCTTGAACTTCAACCAGATAATGGGTGCCTTTGGGTTCTTGTTAGTTCCGAAAATCTTAAACCTTAATGTCCCAAAAGAACATATCTCTGTGAATAGCGTCCAAAACCATCGATGATCACCCATACACAATATCCTTTAACAGGTTTGGGGTCACTGAGCTGTTTCCATGTAAAACAAGGACATTTCTGGCTGTAACATCATTACAAAAGGTCTTCTAACCATCAATTATCCTTTTAAACTTCAACTTGGATCAGCAAACACAACGTGCCATTGGAACACAGGAGTGATGGAGTGATAAAAGGGCCATTGGAACCGCAGGAGTGATGGGAGTGATAAAGGCCATTGGGACACAGGAGTGATGGGAGTGAATAAAGGGCATTGGAACCGCGGGAAGTGATGGGAGTGATAAAGGGCCATTGGAGCACAGGAGTGATGGGAGTGATAAAGGGCCATTGGAGCAGCAGAGTGAGTGGAGTGATAAAGGGCCATTGGACACAGGAGTGATGGGAGTGATAAAGGCCTCTGTACGCCTATGAAGAGATTCCATTAGAAATCAGCCGTTACATAAAGCTTTTATATCGCGCTGCTCGTGTCACCATCTTGCTGTATTAGGCTGGGAAATTTCACATTTATTGTATCGAGAACATTTTGTATCTCCTGTTTCAGCGATCACTGTCTTTGCCGGTTTAACTCTTTCAGAGCCGTATGAACGGGTTGCAGGAGGAGGAAAGGCATCGTATATCCGGTATAAAGTGGGAAACGGGAGACTTTAAGATTATTCTGTAGCATTATGCAAATCTTTAATGCTTTAGGCGAACCAGACTTTCAATATTTAATTATGCTCATAGTCATAAAAAATATAGGTCATAAGCATCGCTTCCCACTCAGCTCCATCTGTCTTATCTGCGCATTTACAAATATTAGGTGTATAACGCGGATCCGATGCAGATGATCAGATTTCTATGGGTAACGTTATGAGGTCTTCAGATAGAATGAATGCGGAAACTATTTGGGGTTCTGGGTTTTCATTCTGATAATAAATGGTGATTTTTCATTACATTACATTTATTTATATAGCGCCAGCAGACTCCGTAGCGCTGTTACAATTAGTGGGATAATTTGAAATCACGCACGATAACAGACTGGGACGAAAGGAGAAGAGGGTCCTGCTCCCAGGAGCTTACAATCTAGTCGGTGGTTGAGGGGGAGGTGAAGCACGAGGATGGTTTGGATGGGGACGAGTTGTTTGGCCCCGAATGATCTGTAGAGGTTGTTGGTCGTTCAGACGGCCTGATTATGATGGCGGAGATGCCCCCTGTTGGGAGTTGGCTCAATAATTAACGAGCATTCGTTAACCAATGTGGGTTTTAGTGAAGGTCATATAGAGTAATAGGGGTCACGAATCCATTCTATGCATTTAACGTAAAATCGTCTGCTTAAAAAGTGGTGTCCCGCTGCGCACATCCAGCCATCCACCGCACCTATGCCATCAGGCGGCCTCTGGTCTTAAAGTGCCGTGCCCTGCGCTTATTGCCCTCATAATAAAGTTCTTTTCATTGAGGTTTCCCATTTTTCAGTTTTCTCAAAGTCACCAGGAGTCTCTGACTGCCCTTCCTGCTAAAAACAAGGTGATCTTTTCTGCTCTTATCTGTTCCTTGCTTAGCATTCTGTGAAATTGTTTCGCGGCCGCTGAATAATTGCAATTTTTGGCGACATGATGTAATGCGATTCATTCTCCAACCCCGTCCCTTTCTGTTATCTAACCAGGTTATTTTACTGTTCGGCCCAGCGCTTCCCTCGCACATCTCATAGCTGTGATATTCAACTAAAATCATCATCTTTTCTTAATAAAAAGACAGAAAAGGGCCGTGATTTTATAGGAGGGAGGCCCGGGGATGGAACCTCATCAACAAGTCGAGATGACCATCCCAGCATCCCGATTGGTTCTTTCCAAATCGCTGAAATCCCTGCTTGAATACAGGTGAGAATTCAGAATAGCGTAGAACCATTTGGTTGATACCGTTGGCGAGTAACTACAACAGAATGTTTTGCAATGGGCTATTAAAGAGTTAATATTTTGTACGTCTCAGGGTCAGCTCCTTCAGTTCCCAGCTATACCTTAAGCTCTTTATTTTATAAACATCCATCTGCCGTAAAGAGACAGCTAAGTCTGGACAATGAGTCGATCGGCATCCTGTTACAATGTATTTCAAAGCGATGTAAAATGTATCCAATGCTCCAGACGGAATTCTGCCCCGTGGCAGTCAATTAACCCCCGGTATCACAGCAGATGTACTGCTGGTTCTGGTTTCCGTCATGGGTTGAGGTTCTGGTCACACAAACGATGAGACGGAGTCCGAAGTCCTGCTGCCTGCGAGGTTCTGCAAACAGAGCAGGGATTGCTCAGCCGAGATCAACTCCCAGCTCCCATAAGCCGGATACAAACAAGAAGTGTTCATTAGAGAAATATTCACCCTTGTGACGGTGGGACTCGTCTGCTCATTGCTGAATTCTGGGAATTTGTGGACAATGTCGCAGCTCGACGCAGAATCTTATTTCTTT
>VKOC01023952.1:0-15601 GCA_009364415.1 Spea multiplicata
CACCTACGACGATGTTCCCGCACTGCCGATTGTAGTTGGCGAAAGTCTAATTCCATGTCTGACTTTCTGCACTATAAATTTATGCTACGTTCCTACTATTCTGCTCTTAACCTTGCTAAAGAAACCTATTTCACCTCCCTCATCTCCTCCCTGTCCCACAACCCTAAACGACTCTTAAACACTTTCAATTCCCTGCTTCGACCGATCCCTCCTACCCCTTCCACTAACCTTAATGCATCTGACTTTGCAACATTCTTCAATAATAAAATTCAAACTATCAGAGATGACATATCTGCACAGTCACCTCCCTCTGACTATGCACCCCCCTTCCCACTGACCTCTTCTCCCCTCACTACGTTAACTCATTTCTCTGCTGTCACTGAAGAGGATGTACATGCTCTTCTTCTTTCCTCTCCAACCACATGCCCCCTTGACCCCATCCCTTCCCATCTCACCCAGTCTCTTTCATCTACCCTTGTCCCCACTCTAACTCATATCTTCAACCTCTCCCTCACTACTGGATCTGTCCCACTGTCCTTCAAGCATCCTACCATTACTCCTATCTTGAAAAAGTCCTCCCTCGACCCGACTGGTCTCTCCAACTACCGTCCCATCTCTCTGCTTCCTTTCACCTCCAAGCTTCTTGAAAGAATTGTTTATATACAACTAACTAAGTTTCTAGACTCCAACTTCCTGCTTGACCCTCTTCAATCTGGTTTTTGCCCTCGACACTCTACTGAGACCGCCCTTACTAAAGTTACTAATGACTTACTCACTGCTAACTCCAAGGGCCACTACTCCATGCTAATTCTCCTGGACCTTTCTGCTGCTTTTGACACGGAGAACCACCCTCTTCTTCTTCAAAAGCTTTATGATCTTGGCCTCCGTGATACTGCTCTCTCATGGCTCACTTCCTACCTCTCTGATCGTACCTTCAGTGTCTCTGTCTCCAGTAATACTTCCCCTCCCCTCCCTCTCTCAGTTGGGGTACCCCAAGGCTCAGTTTTAGGACCCCTTCTGTTCTCTCTTTACACTTCCTCCCTTGGCAAACTGATCTCATCCTTTGGCTTTCACTACCACCTGTACGCTGATGACACCCAGATCTATCTATCCTCCCCTGATCTCTTTCCCTCTGTCTTAGATCGTGTAAGTAACTGCCTTGCATCTGTCTCTACCTGGATGTCTGAACGTTTCTTGAAACTCAACCTCTCCAAAACTGAACTCCTGATCTTCCCTCCCTCCAGTGCTAAGATTCTCCCATCTATCTCCCTCAATGTTAATGGTGCTATCATCTCCCCATCTACTCATGCACGCTGTCTTGGTGTCACCCTTGACTCCGACCTTTCGTTCACACCCCATATTCAGTCTGTCTCTAAAAACTGTCGCCTTCATCTTAAAAACATTGCCCGCATCCGTCCCTTCCTAACACAGGATGCCACTAAGGCTCTTGTCCATGCCCTGATTAACTCCCGTCTGGACTACTGTAACTCTACCTTAGCCGGTCTTCCTCTTAACCATCTCATCCTTCTACAATCCACCATGAATGCTGCCGCCAGACTTATCTTCCTCTCACATCGCTTTACTAACGTCTCTCCCCTCTGTCAGTCTCTTCACTGGCTGCCTGTGCGCTTCAGGATTCCTTTCAAAATCCTCACTCTTACTTTCAAAGCCCTTCACAGCGGTTCCCCTACCTACATCTCCTCTCTCATCTCTAAATACACTCCTAACCGGTCTCTCCGCTCATCCAGTGATCTCCTTCTGTCCTCTCCTCTGATTTCTAGCTCTCATGCACACTTACAAGATTTCTCAAGGGCTGCCCCTATCCTCTGGAATGCCCTCCCCCATTCTATCCGTCTCTCCACCTGCCTTTATTCCTTCAAAAAATCCCTCAAGACCCACTTCTTTAAGGATGCTTATAATATTGCACATTAACCCCTTTCCTCTCATATTCCTTTAGCTTACCCTTCCTACTCCCTCCCCTGCAATACTTTTACTAGTGTGGCTGGTCTATCCCCAACAGTGGCACTGTTACCTTTTACCTTTTATGTAATACAACCCAACTCCCTCTAGACTGTAAGCTCGTTTGAGCAGGGCCCTCCTCACCTGTTGTCTGTGTTAGTCAATTTATGTTACATACTACTTGTTATGTCCTGTCTACCCATTGTACAGCACTACAGAATTTGATGGCGCTATATAAAACAATAAATAATAATAATAATAATATATACTGCGAACCCACAAGCAATTATAGGTTATGGAATTTGAAGAGAAATTTTAGTTGATTTAGTGAATTTTTGAGCTGCACCTTTATTCAACCCTTTCTTTCATGAATACGCTCATATTGCAGCTATCATATGCAAACCTATACCGTTGAAGCTACTTTTTTGCTTGTTAATTCTTTAGTTAATCTTTATTATGTTACTTTTGCATTTTTATACAGTACTACTGACCCTAATGTTATTATGCGAAATTGAGTTTTGGTTTCATAATAATATTATTTTAGGCATGCAGCTTTTTCTAATTTTTCTCATCATGTACAGTTATGAATTTTTCATCAGATATATACTAATGATCCAACTTCTCTTGTTCACTATCATTGCAATTGTCAGTTGAAGTCAAGCAATCACTAGCTAGTTTAAATCTAAAATATTTAAGTGTGGAACATTAATAAGCCATATGCAATTACTTTATGTTGAAAATCTTAAATAACCTAATTGAATCCATAATGAGGAATGCTTAGAAGTTAATATATTTCAAATTTCTCTGAGCTGTATGTACTTTGGTCTCAATTTTTTTTCTATAGAAATTGCGTCTTATTGCTATAAATCAATGTGATACAAATGATTCTCATTCTTATAAATGACATCTTTCAGGAAGAAGAATTAAGGAAGAGTGGGGAAGCGAAATATGCACACTTGAGTGATGAACTTCACGTATTAATTGAAGTGTTTGCTCCACCGGGAGAAGCTTATTCACGTATGAGTCACGCTTTAGAAGAGATTAAAAAATTCCTTGTTCCGGTAAATGTCACCCATTTTTTTTTAAATTGTATTAGCTTATTGTGCTGCTAATAACCTATCTATAAGATGTATGTCAGAGTTATAGTTATGTCAGAATAACTATATTTCTGATGTAGAATAAGACTGTACATATGAAATTTGATCATCTCGCATAAATTGCAAAACTTGCTTTAGTGTTTTTACATACTCATTTCAATAAGTTAGTTATATCTTAAAACAAAATCCAAAATATTACACAATATAAACACATCCTATTTTTTATTAGTTTTTTTTAGGCATTTAGTTTATTTACTTTAATTCTACTTAACTTTGTGTACTGACATCATCAACCTGACGCCATATGCAAATTGTTCTCTCTCCAAAGTATATCAATTTAATGCAGAAATTCAGTTCCAGGTATTGAATCTAGTTAATTATTATGATGAGGGAATTATGCTTCAAAATTGAAAGTTTCCCCCCATCTATAAATCTGTCCCCAGTTTAGCTAGAATAAAGCATGCCATTTACACTTTTTATCTCTTATCCCAAATAGGGATCCAAAAGAAAATACCAGAATGTGGATTCTTGCATAAAGTATAAAGAATTGTGACATTGTGTAAAATCATACTTGGGATCTCTTCATATTTTTTATGAGGCTCAGGAAAACATAACTCATTACTGGGCCTCTGTTGGTGTACGTAATCTCTGGGCGTAAGAATTAAGCTTTGCTCTGCTTGCTCCTCTCCACAGTCAGCCCACTCTCCACTCAAATCTTACACTATTCTGTCCACTTTCAATTGGTTTCGGGCTAACCCCATCGCTACATGTGGCTAGTTCTGCCTAATTAAACAGACACACAACCTGGAGGGCCATCCTTGAAAGTCCCCAGAAATCTTACTATCCTTCTAACTATTAATGTATAGCAAGGTGTGCTATGCGTTTTACTGCTTGTGAAACATTGGGATACTTTGACTTTTTTAAAAAAATTATACTGGCAAGCAAAAAACTTATGCACAAATACTTCTTTTGTAATATATCTATAGATTGTGTATGAAAAAATATTTAATATCATTTTTTTAGATTTGTACTATATTCGTATGTGATTTAATTTGTGTTTATACCATAAACAGTATACTGTTTTGCTTTCTAACTGGCAAGCCATCATCCTGATGGCACATATTGTTCTCTTCCGGGTTGTTCATGCACCTTGCAGCAAGGGGAAATTTAGGAGTGACACTTATGTCACTTAGTAACTATGCTTTACACTGAAGTAATATTGTCTCTAGTGGCTGATTGGTTTATCAAATGTTTACCTTGGTCCTGGTTCCCTAGGTTGATATAACAGATTAATCTTTGACCTATGACTCTTAACTGCTATGGTAGAACCCTATAAACTGCTTGAAGAATTGTCTGTAATGCATACATGAACACCTTTTGATCTAGATGTAGAATTGTTTTTCTTTCTGTTAAGAGGCTGCTTCTCTGTGTATTTGTACATTTTGTTGAGAAGATAGGATGCTTGAGTTGTATTAAGCTGTAATGTTTCATTATATGTATATCTGAGTTATATCTTTAAGGGTATTTTCCCCTTTTGTAATTTGATTGAAAATACCAGATTTTTAATTTTACCTGCCATACCCATTAGAGCACTAAATGTTCAGCTTGGAAATTCAGTATTTTTTCCCTGAAAGCAAAGGAGCCAAAGCAAACCTCACAAATTACATAGAGGGGTTACAAGCATATCTGACAATAATAGAGATATGAGCTGTATGCCAGTGTTTCAAATATATAGAAGCATATTCAATTTTACTACAATATCTTTAATGCAATCAGATTATAAAGGTGATGCAATCACATTGAGTTTGATGCACCATGCATATTATTAAATCAGCACCTTGTATAGTACGACCCAGAGTGGATTTAGCGATAGAAACCCCCCATATATTTGAGGCAAGCAATCTCTTCTAGCACTATAATCATGTTCCCAAGCACCACATTCCTCATTCCTGCAGCTAGCTTTACCTAATCTTATTGCCGCTAGTAGTCAGTTCATTCAAGGTTCCAATATTGTTTTCTTCTCTGTACCTTAACAATACTAGAGGAAATAATGTTTTCTAACCAGTGCCTAAATAGTCAGTGAGAGTCCTTATTTGTAAGACATGTAAACTGCCCACTAAAGACACTTACATTTTTATGACAGATACATTACATAATATGATTGCATCATCTCTTTAATCTAGAAAAATTAAAGATATTATATTATTATTGGATATTTTTCTCTTTTGTTTTTCAGACTGGTGTCATTGTGGAACATACCCTCAGAATTACTTCTTATGCCTCCTGCAAATCAGACCTATTTGTGAGTAGCCATTTGGCTCATTTGTAAGGAATCTAACTACTTATCCAAATTCTATGTGCACTGCACAATGGGCTTGATTCTATCATTGCCCAGAAACATGTTTTTTTTTTCTTTGTTAAAAAGTTTGGTCAGTAAATGAACAATTTAGCCACACCCTTTTTTATTCGGCCATTAGCTACTTTAATTGGAAATTGTATTTCTTATGTGCAAAATAACACGTGCAAACTTTTGCATAAACGGACACACTATAGCCACACACATTTCATTAACCCTTTTTGTTGGCTCACATACTATTTTGTGGTAGGTGTTGGCTGTTTTTAGCTGTGTGGATACATTGTGATGGCTAATTTTATTTGGCATTGCAAGGGTTAATTACCATTTGTGTAGTGTTGCAGGGCATGCGCATGCAACGAAGGTATGTGATTGTGTTTACACATATCTAGACCTGCTTTGGAAATGCTTGGAAATGATCGCCAGAAATGTATCATTTTAACATGCGTTAACTTTTGGTTACTAGAATAGGATAGCAAATGCACATTACGTTCACAGTTGTTTCTCTAAACATATACAGTATCTACCAGAGGAAGTGAAATGACACATTGGTAACAGATATAGTTTGCAACAGTATTGCACACTGAAACTTTGCAACCATCGTTGACATTCTATTCTATTTCCATCATTGACTATGTTTTGTATTTTAGTTCTACCTTTAGATAAAATTGGCTAATCTAATCACCATGGATGTTTTAGTACTACAGAAACTAGTGAATTATCACGTCTGCATTCTGGTACCGGTGTTCCTGTGATTTTTCCTTGTTGTTCATAGCAAAGTTTCTTGCGTTCACGTTTAATAATGATGAGAGAACCTTCTGGAAGTGTTACCAGGAAGGTTGATTAATTGATGTTGGACTTTAAGGATAAATGAGTACACGGTAGATTTGCAACAGTGGGATTTTAGAACATGTTATCAAATGGGAATACCTGAGTGGATCATTCTGAAAAATAATGAGCACACATTTTATGCATTTTGATTAATTTTCTATTACAAATTGACATTAAAATGATATTTTTAACAATGGGAGCTTACTATAGACATATTTATCAGATCAAGCACATTTTTAGTAACATATGTATTCAAAAATAATCTAGTTTTAGTCTCAGTATGCTCTTGACCATGATTTATATTCCCGTGTTAAAAAGCCTTTCCTCTGTGAAATAATAGGATATTCATATTGTCAACATATGTGCCATGAATACAAATATAAATATTTTCCTGTGCATTAATTCTTGTTGTATTTAATTCTTGTTTTTTGTGTGTGTGTGGTCTGCTTACAAGAGCTTTGTTTTCGCTTCTTACATTACTGCATTGTTTTTTATAAATTCTATATTTTGTATTAATATGATTGGAGTTATCCATTTAGTTTTTAGAGTTCCATGAAAAAATCAGCTTTGCCTTTTATCAATGTGCTGGAAATACCTTCTTGAAATATTTTTTCTATCCTTTCATTTACATGTATTTCCTTTATGAATTGAATCATTTCTTTAAAGATTGGATTCCTTCTGCCTTTATCACCTTCAATGTAACAACATGAATTCATTGACTTGCTAAAAGCTCATTCTCACAGTTCTTGGAATAGCAAGATAAAAAAACAGAACCTCTGGTCAGCTTGACAGAGGTGAAAGGCATATTATTTTGTCCTTACTCAATAAGTCACTCACACCTCTCAAAGCTCTGTGAGTTCATATATATTTGCTACTAGCAATATTTAATTTCTGTTTTAATTGAAAACATATACTGTTAGTAACCTCATAATCAGCTCTTCTTCTAATAAATTATATTGCACTAGAACAAATCTAAGTGCCTAATTTGCACAAATAATAACGTAAGCATTATCATCATCATAGAACCTAGTGTTTTGGTATTTTTAATTATGTCAGACTGTTGTGTCACCCATAGTGTTATGATATCTTTTAATAAAGTGGGAAACATAGTTCCAAGCTATTTAAGCTGTACATAAAGCTCCAAATTATTTCCATTCCCTTATTTCTTACACTGACTTATTTGTGAAGTATATAGTTTATTACATTAAATTCTACCATATATATATATATATATTTTATTTTTTTGTGTGTGTATGTATGTGTGGGTGATATGAATGTGTGTGTGGTTGGTGCACCACAATTATAATTGTAAAATAAGTGGTATGTTGTACGTGCAAATAAATCATAAGAACTAGTACAAAAGTTAAATTTTTGGGACTATTTATTTTTTCTCCTGCGTAGTTTCACTCATACATTGTGATTCTAGACATTTTCTGGTATTCCTAGTCTTTTAAAAAGGAGATTTCTAACACAGATACATGTATTTATTATCTATGTAATCATTGTTACTCACTACAGCAACATATATTTACCAATGAAACTATTCATTATAGTGGGAAGCCACACGTTTGATTTTATAATGCCTTGATTATATAGTATTTTAGGATTCCAGTTAAATACATGCATTGATTGTTACTCTGTTTGAACATAATTATGAATTCTAATAATTTGGCTTGAAACATTGTCTTATACATACATATTGATTATACCATGTCAGCACAATTTGTGATTATCTGTTGATTTTGACAATGCTGTAGTATTTAAAGACAATCAATGACTCATCACATCACTTACGAAAACATCAGATACATTTTAAGTAAAATTTGATATTATATGGTTATAACTGAAAACATAAGCCATGATTATTTGACTAGATCTTGACAGAGTAAAAAGGAATATTGCAGTTTCCTTTCCATTGGTTGCTGCAAGAAAATTATAATTTAGGTGGGAGATTCCAATTGACTATTATGTTTTCAACCACATTTACTAATTCTTCCAACTACCAATGGGCACCATGTTCTTAAAAATACATATATTTGAAAAATATTATCCAGTTTTTGGATCCTGTGGGATTAGGACTGGTCTTCTTTTGGATAGTTGATTGACAGCTCTCCCAAGGCTGCTGTATGCAGTAGATATATTAGTTTCCCTACGTGTCATAATAGATGCAAGGTACCCAGATGGAAGGGACATATTGTGGGTAAGGTCGCAAGCTAATAGGCTGAGGAAGGCAAAGTTCAAAAAGCAGTAAAAGTAAAATAAAGCAGCACAACAAATGCTTATATAAAAAATACACCATTGTTTCCATGAATACAGTAAGGCACACCAGCACAAAGACAGGAAATCTTATTGCTGGGTCTATTATTATTGTGAATTGATAGTTCATATTTAATAATGTTATCCAGGAACATTATTTATACATTATCCAATTGTGATATTTATTAAACGGGAAGGATGGGCAAGAATATTTAAATTTAAATCAAAATATATTCATTTCTATTTAAACAACAAATTTAGCAGGAAGATCGTCATAGCATTTAATTGTTACATGATCAGTTTTGGCAAATCATAAATTTATCAAAATTCTCCTCAAAAGTGTGATCTTCACCTTGATAATAAAAAAGTGCTTATAATTGGTATTGGTATATAATTGGTCTGCCAGACTTACACATTAGTTCTAATGTACATACAATCAATTTGAATGCTAATTTGTTACCCAATCAATTTCCCTGCTAATGAATTGACCTTTAGCATGTTTATAAAGTGCTTATAGATGTGTATCTTACTTAATGTTAGCATTGATCTCTGGCTATATGAGGTCTAATGACCCTTGATAACATATTTGGGGTCCACTGTAGTTTTTGAGCTTCCGAGTAAGTGTTATGTACCTAGATATCAAAATATAGTCACATATATACTACATGTCTACATTAAGATGTTCACTGTGTATTAGTCTGCCAATTATAAAGAAAACATATCGATCCAAAGAATACTCAGTAGACTTGCTGGTTCTCCATTATGCTTTCACAAATGTATTTAAACACAAAAATAACCTTTAAGATGCCCATTTACACTTCAAGCAAAAGTTTTAACATATTCATCCTTGGGTAATTGTCCCCCAAGAACCAATAAAGAACTAAATCCTAACTCCCAGACTTACCTCTTTATTGGTTCAGCAGCATTGCATAATGTTACATTGCATGACCCTGCAAACTTGCAAACTCTGTGCAAGCTGCACTGAAGACGGGCTGCGTAGATGCAAAATAAGTGGGTGTATGTATTAGTGTGAGTGTCTTGGCGTGTTAGTGCACGCATGTGTGTAAGTGTGACTGCCTATGTGTGTGTTATTGTAAGTGTCCGTACAGGTGTGTTAGTGTGTGTAACTGGTTGTGTTAAGGTGACTGTCTGGGTGTGTGTGGCTGTCAGGTTGTGTTAATATTCTCTGTAAACCCATGTCTAGGGTTTACAGAGAATGGTCCAAAAAATAGAAAACATGCTGTGAGCGGCAGTTGTGTGGACGAAAATGCCTTGTTGATGTCAGAGGTCAAAGGAGAATGGGCAGACTGGTTCGAGATGAGAGAAAGGCAACAGTAACTCAAATAACCACTCGTTACAACCAAGGTATGCAGAATACCATCTCTAAATGCACAACATGAAAGCATGGATCCATCCTGCCTTGTATCAATGGTTCAAGCTGCTGGTGGTGGTGTAATGGTGTGGGGGATACATATATGAATAATGAAGGCTGTTCTGAGAACAAGATGTACCTTATAAAGTGACCAGTGAGTGTATAATGCATATACTATATATACACATATACATACTGTGTCTCTTGACGTTGTATGTTCCCTTGCTAATCTTGGACCTTTTTTGATTTATCTGTTTGGTCCACAGCTAATACTGCATCTGTGATAGGGCAGCTTTTACTTAACTTATTTTTAATAAAATACAAAATTATTAATTTTGTGTCTAAAATATATCATTATATTAAAATTAAATTAGAAGCAACAGAATTTTAAATACGTGTTTTATATCCCATACTTAGAACTTAATGTCCAGTGTATTGATTTTTCTATATGAGGGATATTTCTTCACTATACTCTAACATTCCCTTTTAGCATTCTGAACAAATTTTATTGTAACATGAATCTAACTGGGGAACATTACTCACAGCTCTGGTGGCAATGTTCCAACAATGGCTTGCTGAAAAATAATCTTCCTTGCCCTTCAGTGTTTTATTCAGGGCAGAAGGAGCACCCTTGTTCTGACATTTTACAGTGAGTAATCGGTGCTTGTAGAATTTATTGTTTTTGCCCTCCATTACTTTGGTTGAGTTCAAGCAGTGGAAAAACACATACACATTCCATAGCCTTAGTTGCATGATTTAACAGTAGTTCATACCTTAACCAAGGGGATTGCATTTTTGCAGCAGTTCCCTATGTTTGAATGTCTTTAGGCAGTGTGAATCATGAAGTTAATGCAAACCACAGTATTTGAAATAAATAAAAATTAATAAGTTATTTCATACTGAACAGCACTCTATCAGACTGAAAACATGATACATACATCAATAATAATGATGATTGTTTTGTTGTATGGCTTATATACAGCAGATAAGAACCATTTTGACCATCTAGCCTGTTGTTTTTCCTGATGTAAGGACTCACACTCCAATCAGTCCTTGGTCATTGAGCAGTATTGCATAATGCCTATTTCATGCATGATTAAATACCCTCACTGTATCAGCCTTCTCAACTTCTGCTGGGAGACTGTTACATTTATCTACCACGCTCTCTTTTATTTCTTCTCCATTGAAATATACTTCTCTCCTGTACTTTGTTAAATCAGTGTAAGTATTTTAATGTGTCTATTACATCTACTCTCTCTTCTTTCCTCCAAGCTATACATGTTAAGCCCTTAGTCTTTCATGATAATTTTATCCTGCAAACCACTCACCATTTTTGTACTCCTCCTCTGAACTCTATCCTACGCACATCTGCCAGTGAGCGCCACAGTGGTTATAATGTCATATCTGGTGCAGCTCTGACCGGCAGATTTGTAGAGGAACACTGCATTGCACACTGCCAGACTCAGGGGCTGAGGATGAGGAGGGGATAAATATGTTAGTAGCCTTTGTGCACACAGCACATTGTGGCTGCCAAACTTTTGTGGGCTCGCATACGCACACAGTGTAAAGCGATTATTGCTTACCATTAAGACCATCAGTAATATCTCTATTAAAAGATTAAAAAGTACTGGTCACACTACTGATCCCTGAGGTACTCCATTAGTAACGACTACTTCCTCCAAATAAACATCATTTACTTCAACCTTCTGTCTCCGGACCATTGCATTATCCATTCAATTATTTTGGCATCCAAGACTGCATTATACTTTGCAAACCTAAGCTGTGTTCTCATGTTCTTTTAAAGAGAAAAGGTTTTCTCCTGGCAACCCATACAAACCATACTTGTTCATTTGTTTTCTAATTGTTCTGTCATGAACTTTAACAATTAAAATGCTAACTGAGGCCTGTAGAGTTTGAGATGTAACTATTGTGTTTTTACAATTTCTCTGACCTTGGGGAGAATTTGCCAGGACGTCCATTCCTGGGAAGATTGGTCTTGAACGTTTTCTACTTTTGAAACTTTCTCACTGTAGAATGATGGACTTTAAATTGTTTGAAAAATGGCCTTATGGACCCATTGATGGGTAGCAGCAATTGGTTCTCTACGATCATTGCTCAAGATCAAGTCTTTCCTCCTTGGGATTGTGTTAACATACATTGGAATGCTCCAGAGGTGGTCACGCTTATTGATGATCAATTAAACAAGGGCATTTGATTTGCAGCACAAGTCTGTTAAATCATGACACCATGTAATATGTCATGCATTGTTGTTCATCTCAAGTTGTATTTACATATTTTTTAGACCTGCTAAGGAACATACATTGTTATTACATCCCTATATGTGTACTTTCCTTTTCACACAACCATATATATATATATATATATATATATATATATATTATATATATAAAAATACAGTATCTAATATAAAACTTCTGTCACTAGATTGTTTTCTAATATTCTCAGAATCAAATCATTCTTTTTGAAAGTTAAAATTTTTACATTAATATATTGTTCTGAGACACGGCACCCAAATAATGTGTGGCGTGCAAAACATTCCATTTACTATTTCTATTGATGTACCATGTATACCGGCTGCACTGAATGATGTATACATTAATATGATTCAGTTCCTCTATGTGTAGATGATTCATTTATATGTTTGTATGGTTTACAGCTTTTGGTCTTAAATGATTTTATACCACTGCATCTATTATGAGAGTCAGGGAGATGCTAATTTCCTTCTGACAACAGTTGGAGCGGTTATACGCAAATGGAAGACACACAAAATAACTGTCAATCTCCCTTGGTCTGGGGCTCAATGCAAGATCTCACTTCAAGGAGTTTCAATGATGAGGAATCAGCCCAGAACTACACGGGAGGATCTTGTAAATGATCTCAAGGCAGCGGGGGCCATAGTCACCAAGAAAACAATTGGTAACACACTACATGAAGTCGTGAAGGACTGAAATCCTGCATTGCCCGCAAGATCCCCTGCTTAAGAAAGCACATGTACAGGCCTGTCTGAAGTTTGCCAATGAACATCTGAAAGATTCAGAGGAGAACTGGGTAAAAGTGTTGTGGTCACATGACACCAAAATCGAGCAATTTGGCATCAACTCAACTGGTCGTTTGGAGGAGGTGGAATGCTGCCTATGACCCCAAGAACACCATCCCCACCATCAAACATGAAGGTGGCAACATTATGCTTTGGGGGTGTTTTTCTGCTAAAGGGACAAGGCAACTTCACCACATCAAAGGGACGATAGCCAGGGCATTGAACATGGGTCATGGATGGGTATTCCAGCATGACAATGACCCAAAATACACAGCCAAATCAACAAATCAAATCTTCTTGAGCCAAAGAAGTGGCTCAAGAAGAAACACATTAAGGTACTGGAGTGGCATAGACTACAAAGAGGAGTGGGACCAAATCCCTCCTGAGATGTGGGCAAACCTGGTGGCCAACTACAAGAAACGTCTGACCTCTGTAATTGCCAACAAGAGTTTTTCCACCAAGTACTAAGTCATGTTTTGCAAACGGCTCAAATACTTATTTTGACAAGGCAATATTTACTTTAGTGGATCACAAGGCAATATTTACTTCAATGTCTTTTATCACTAATTATATGTTATCTGAAAAGTGATTTACGTTAACCAAAGTAAAAACACACAGGTGTTTATTAAAGTTTAAGGATGTTAATGTGGAACTTTTTCGGCATAAATATTTGTTGAGATTTCTAATATAGCTTATCATAGACACAAATGAAAAAGTGCTCATTTAGTAAGTAACACAGCAAGTTCCTTATTCCCAGTTTAAGTGTAAGTGTAATAAAATCAAAGCAACCTCTGAACATCCAATGATATCAAATAAATTAACAAATTAAGTTTCATTATGTTCATTAAGCCTTAAAATTCCATGTGATCCTAATTTTGCAAAAAGTGTTGCGAAAACTTGTTTTTACTTTCCATGCTGTATAATGTCATTTAATTCTAGTGATCTAACCTTCTGCTAGGGTTGTTGTTTAGTACAAACATTCATTATCTTTATGTTTAAATAACTGGTGTGGTTAAATCCACATAATTTCTTAGAACTCTCCATGTATATTTTGTACTTAGGATTGCCAAAGCACATTTCATTTTTGGTTCTAGAGTACCTTGTGTTTACTTTGGAAAAGCCAAAACAGCACTGGATATTCCCATACCCAGTGTCTCCATATAAAATGTTTTCACTAGTATGTTGTAGTGCAAACTCACATATGTATTATGTGCTGTTATATAGCAACTGCATTTTTTGTGCAGGAGACAAGCATTTGGATACCAGGTGAATGATTTGCAACTATACTAGTCTGTAATACATCCAACATCGTTTTAGATTTCAACAGTTTGAAGCCCTACAAAAAAAAAACATTTTCAATTTTTTCCCTCAATACAGCCAAAGAAAATATCCTGTGGATGTTCAACGAAATTAAAGCATGCATCCACTAATGCATGGGTTTCTTTATTTAACGGTTGAGTTAACCCTTAATTGACCTGGTCTGACTAAGGTTTCATGGCATGCATAGTGGCACTCATAAAACATTAACTGATATGCAAGTTGCTTGCAAATGTGTGCAAGTGTCTGTGACTAACTGTTTCTGGCAAAGGCATGGTGATGAATGAAAACTTGCATAAAACTTGAATTAATAAAAATTAATTCAATGTATTTAGAAGCATCCATGACCCCCTTCATTCCACCCCCTGTTCACTGGGGTAAAGAGGGTTACAATGAGTAAAAACCCTTTTAGAGAGGTTGAGAGAAAATTCTGTGCCTCTCCTCCTCCCTTCATCCCAGCCCTAAGGTTCTAATTTTCAACTTGTAATTGTATACTGGCAAACAATTTAAATAAATGCATCTGCAAGTTGCTTTCATTGTTCAATTTACATCAACTTGTAACTCAGTCTTCTCTCGTCACGCATATGCTATTTGAGAACTTGTTTATTGGGGGGGGTGCAGATGCAAGTTGCACATTTGCCCATCTTGTGCAAGTTTGACGCTTATAGGTATTGTTTTAATATGTTTAAATGTTGAACAGCCTTGCAAGACTCTTCTACAATGATACACTTTAGTGTCCAAATATTTTAGAATTTTCTAAATATATATGTCAGTGTTTTGACCAGTGTTTTTTTTTTCCATTTTGGCAGGATTACAACGATGAAATCCGGCAAGAACAATTAAGAGAATTGTCATATTTAAATGGATCTGAAGACTCTAACCGAGGAAAGGGTACAAGAGGTAGAGGGGCTAGAGTGCCACCCACTACTGTCAGGTGAGCAACAAAGGTACTGTGACTATAGCATCATATAAGGGAAACATTGTTGTCCAGTCTGGTTGTTGCAAGAAAAACACTAGACCTGAAATTTGTGCTCTTTCTACTACTCGATAGGACCCATCAGAAGCCACAATTAATATTGATAGTTTTTAAAGGGAGAATATCATAGAAAACAAATTTGTACTGCATATATTTTTATTTGGATTTTTTTGTTCTTTTTTTACACTTTATTCATCAAGAATTACTGTAGGCGGTAGTTTATCAATATGCGATCCATTGTTCTCTACCGAGAATCAATGTAGTAAAGCATTCTCATAAAAATAACATAATGCTGCAGAATATTATTAAGAACTTTATTGCATGGAAGTCATTAGAAATCAAATCTGAAGTACAATTCCAAATGGTGTGCAAATGTGAATAT
>VKOC01023954.1:0-11408 GCA_009364415.1 Spea multiplicata
GATGAAGTCATTTTTAGGAGGGCAACACTAAGCTCACATAGAGTATTACAAGATATGACAAAGGCATAGGAGAGCAGCCAGAAGCTCCCAAATAGGTCCAATGGTGCTGATGCTAATGCATCTGTAATAGGATGCTGGTAACAGCAGCACGAACATGATTTCATATAGATATAAAATAAGAAAAAATAAAGCAGAGTCACCAAATGGTTGACTCTGGTCTACCCAAAAGAATTAAGGGGTTAGAGAAACCGCATATGTGGGAATGAGAGTTACCCTCTGAGAGTTTCCTCAACCACCGACTAGATTGTAAGCTCACCAGTAAAAGTCAGTTTTGCACCCGTTTGTTGTTGTATGTGTTTGTGTTTCTAAATCGTTCTTCTGACTGTATAAGCACTGTATATAATGTCATGTAACGTAATAAGGCCTATATTAAAGGCTTGTTTATAAGAATAGGGAGTCAACAGAAAAAGGCTTAAAAATAAAAAGATAAATGAGTTATCTAGAGATTTGCAACATGAAGAGGCTATGCGTATGATTTTATGTAGTGGCGGGGTAAGCAATATTTGGCCATATAGTGTGATGGAATGCCCAATATTTATGCCTGTTTTTGAATGGAATTCACTTGGTATGGGCTGATTTCTTGCTTTGTTTTGTAGTTATAATTCTAGCAGAAACCCAGAAATCTGCGCTCCCCTTTCTGAATATTTTCTGCTAGGCATAAGACATTTTATGTAACATTGTCCAAAAGAGAGCTCAATGCTTTATTGCGTATGGATGCCTTGGGCGTATTTTGACAAATGCAGAATGTATTTTTCCAGAAAGGAAATAAACCAGATGTTTTATTAGCAAAACTCAGAGAAAGAAGAAAGTCTCAGAATATATAGAAAAATTGGAGAAAAGGATAAGACTCATTATTACTACCCCTTCGAGATTGCAAAAGGATTTGCTCTCTTTTAAGAATCACTGTATGCCAAACCTAGCTATGCAAAAGCTCTCTAAAGTGCAACTAGAGTGTCTACACATGCCAATAGCAAAGGAAGAGCTGTGAAAGCACATCTGGCAAATATAAAAAAAATAACAAATCAGCTTTGTCCATATTTATTGAACCTATTTAATGGCTTTATGACTAAGACATAAAGACATCCTGAATTGCTTAAAGCAACCGTGATAGTAATGCCATGGGACAGTCACAATTTCGCCACGTTATCCCGCTGTCCCACCAACCTCTACTGCTCAACCTTTTACTGCCTAAATTTACTATGCAGTCTAAACAGCCATTTGTGGCATTATTTCCTGAATGGCTGAGTTGGCCCTGCATAATGCATAGTTTAATCAGCAATATCAATTTCAAAAAGAAGCTCACTAGGGTTAACCCTTCGTAATGTATTGTGAAGTCAGTTGGATGAAACTATTTCTGCGAGCTTTGTCTTTAGTGAATACCAGAATTAATCTGGTGTTAGCAGTGCTCAGCACTATTGCACCCCACAGTTTTAGTGGAAAAAAAGAGAACTGTTGTGTTCTACAGTTCAATTATTATATTGGCCACCAGATGGCACTCAACAGCACAGCTGGGACATAGCATAGTTTATATTGATATAAAATACATAAAATGAACACATCTTGTGTTCGACATATTGATTGTGAATGGAATTGTATGAGTGGATAGATCACTCCCATGAAAAGCTAAAGTGTCATATGACAGAACAGAAAGCATCCCCTTGACAAATATTACAAGAAATATTTTTATTTATAATTGGAATATATTTCTCATATATATAAAACATACCATTACATTTGAGATGCAGTTGAAATAAGTCCACCCATGAACACAAAATGCATTATTAAATGAATAGAATAAGCAGTTATGTAAAAGAATCACCTCTTAAATGTATAATGTGCATATATTGAGCATTCTTTATACTGGGTAAAAGTCAGTATTAAACTGTAAATGGATACTTAATTAGTAAATATAAAGTTGTTGAACAATTTCATTAATATGTTAAATATTTCTGCAATTAGAAAATAAATATTATCATACCAAGCATTTTTATTACAAAGTATCAAAGCTTTACATCTGGGACTGTTCTGTGATCTTTGACTATAAGTCAAAGTATATATATTTTATATGTTTTTGTTTATTTTTATAAAACAGAATCCGTAGTGCTGGTACACAACGATAAATGTAATCACAGAAGAAGCTAAAGGTACCTTGACAACCCAATTAAAGGAGTGCATATTCACATATTCTGTGAATACTTCATTCTTCAAAACACATTGGCAGAACAAATCTTATGCACAGAAAATAGATGGGGTGGATAGAAAGGGGCAAATGCATAGGAGAGCTTTCATATGCATTAAAGTATGTAAGCTTGTCAGCAGGGCTCTCCACACCTAATGTATCGGTTTGTCTTAGTCCGTCAATTTTAGTCTTGTCATACCCCTTGAATATATGTATTGTAAGAAGCCCCCTTTGCACAGGTAGCCGTGTCTATAGTCATGGCACCACCACTTCCCAGCCTCCAATAAGGTGTAGTGTAGACGTGTTCTAGACAGCCCGCCCAGGAAAGTATGTGATAAATGGTCAGGAAAGTAACACAACATCTGTGATTTATCCCCTTTCCTTCTTTTAGCATAAGAAGAAGGCATCAAGAGTCACAGGTTCTACAGGTATTGCTGCCAACTGCTTTTAAATGGCCTGTGTCTTTACAGCACAGATTATAGATAATTGTAATAATTGTAATACATTAATGTAAGATGTGAATGTTGTGTGGTTGACAGCTCCTAAAATGAATTATGATGTTATAGTCAAATATTTACCCATATAGCTTAGCACTAAATGCAGGGAACCTTGAAGAATGACATACAATGTGCTCTGCTGCCACCTGTTGGAAACAACTGGCAAATCATTTTATTGAATGTCACAGTGAATTGTCACAGAGATGAAGGTAATACTGAAATAATCTTTAGATTTTGTGGAAATAAGGAACTTGTACTTCACTAATCACAATAAAAGATACATATTGTATTTGTACCACAAAATATGCAGCATGAGTTATTCAAACAAAATAATAAATCGGCTTTAAAGCCGTATGTCTTCTTAATAGTTCTGAAATAGCAATGAAGGTACAGTCTAGTAATCAATGGCTTTAGTTCTCTTGACTGTTAGTGTACAATTGCACGTTGGGATCCATATCCATCAACCCCCCTTTTCTTCATGGATGTCCCTCTTTTCTAGGAGCTAAATGTTTGCAGGGTATGAGTGTATCATGGTAAAAAAAATTACAATAATATGTACAAAAACAGCAGAAATTGTATTTATAGATAGATAGATAGATAGATAGATAGATAGATAGATAGATAGATAGATAGATAGATAGATAGGCAGAGTGTAAACCTGAAACTTGGAGCTTTGGTCTAATTTGTTCGTGTCTTGTCAATATTCCTATACCGACTTACAATACATATATATATTGTAAACAAGATACAATATGAAACCCGTATTTGTGTAATAACTAACAAACTGATGCCCCTAACTCTTAGTCAGACTGTGTTCTGACAATATCCAGTTTTGTTTCCTTCTGTGAAGATTCTTTTCCATGGCACATGCTTTCATCTTTTGCAGCTGCTGTCTGATGCTTGTCATTGCTTTATTACTGCTAAGCCTGCTGTCTGCAACAGCTTTGAAAGCCTTCTGCATTAAGGAATAACCTAATTTTGGTGCCTGGAAATTGCTGCTACATAACTTAGTGTCAGCAGAAAACACAGGTATTTTATATTTGTCAATAATCTCTTTTTCACTGCTAATGTCAATTCGTAACATTATGAAAAATGGTCCAATAATATATAAAGATCAGTACATATTTTTTTATATATGCAGACTGTTGGATATAGTTATAAACCGTAATTTTGGAGCAAAGTTCTAAATGTAGAGCAGTCACCATGGGAGACAAGATACTATCCCAGGTGCTTGCTCTTTAATATTACTTAGCCCCGTAGTCTCTCTTTACAAATATGGTTCTATACATAATGAATATGCGGTACTTGCAAGAAATAACTTTAATTACATAAAGAAATATAGTGGGCATGAGGGCAGAATACATATATATATATCTTCCATTGTGTTTTTGTTCAAAGTGAGCAGTAAAAATATGGGGGCCTACATTATTCAAGGGTCTTTTTCACCAAGCATCCAGTTTTATTAAGTTGTACAGTAAGTAAGCAACTTGCCTACTCATTTAGGTGAACTTGACTTCCAACTAGGTTCACGTTGATGGAATTCATATCAACTCAACTGCCAACTTTATGGTTGTTATAAGACTGATAGATTCAACATCCAATTGTTGACTCAACTGAGCAGGCTTCAATGATGACGGAGACTCAACGACCAACTTGACAAAAGTCAAGTTGGCTTAATCAGTTGGTAATTGAGGGAGCAGATAAATTACTGAAGACCTGGCTGCATCTCATTCTTGACACATGATTCTATAGTTTCCTGAAATAAGAGAGGCCTATGGGGGCATTTGCCTCCTTCTACTACCCCCTTGCCCTGGAATACCGATAGGAATTTCAAACCACTAAAATAGTTTTCACCATTCTTGAACAACATTATACTGAACTCTCTAAGGAGTGATTATTTTAAATAATTGATCATATAATACATGGTGATGAATGTATGTAATTAGAACATGATTGCAATCATGATAAAATGTCATTTAATGAGAAGTATATGCTTGTTATAGTTTCATGTGGAATTGACTAGACTGCAATATGGCATTTTAAAAAATGACGAGTGGCGAATATACACCACCTCTTTAAAATCTAAATTTCCTACTCACACTCCTAGAAATAAATATATTTTGTACGAGGTATCAAACAATATTAAGCACAGGCATTGCCCTTTTCATATACACTGTCCAAATAGGGAATCATTTCAAACCATAACTGACCTAGAAAGCGTTATCCTGCGTCTGGATGACCTATGAACCTGACACAGGAGCAGCCACACCATCTGGTGTGTTATTGCACTCATTATTATCATTATTATTGTTTAGACACATAACCTTTAGCATGCATTGAAAGAAGGCGTGATCTACACTGTCTGCTACTCACAAACAATATGTTTTTTACACAAGCTTAGATCAATGTTCCCCGCAAAAACATGTTTAATCAGGCGTCGTTTCTGTATTAATGATATGTAATTTATAGACTTTCAATTTTTTGATTGCAGTGCATAAATAAAATCATTGCATCTGCCACTTTTATGATTGTAAGGCTGTTGGAGAAGAATATACAAGCATAATATGTAAATTCCCAGAATTTTCTGTGTTGCAGAACAGAGGCGACAACCTGAGTGTAGTCACACTACTACAACTTATGTCATCACATCTATTATGAATAAAAATAAAATAAAAATATATTGTTGTAAGGTCAGTCTATATCTATTATTCTGTCTGAATATCTACTTCACTATCAATACCTCCTCTGTAATATCTACTTCATGTCTCAGATGAGATAGCACAAGAATCACGTTATGCATCTTATTACATTTCAATATTAGTGTGACATAGCACAGATTTGTGTGTTGTGTACACCATTTTAATGTGTGAATATGAAAAGCCACACATCAATTTGTTGGACACTATGTGATACACACATGTGTGATATACACATACTGTATATGGTGATCTGTGCATCTTGCCATTGTGAGTGCTGTAAATAATTGAGTCTCACAGGTTGTGTTCCCTGTGTATGGTTTGCTGCTGACTTTATCACGTACCGCAGGTTGGTTAAGCAGGGAAACCATTGTGAGGGCTTGTGTAACAGAGATCTAAGTGTATAATTAAATTAACATTTTTATTTCTAGGTGGGATTATAGGTTGTAAGTAACCAACATTCCACTGTGGCCAGGCAAGAAGATAGGGAAGGGCGCTGAGTGGTTTTCACTTAAGTTGTCAGTACCCGCTCGGTGCCCCTCTCTCTCCTCTGCGAGCCCTCTAGCTCGGTCTCGGTGCCGGCTTGTAATGCTGAGCGTCGGAATATGACGTCATTTCCGGCACTCAGTAGTAAAGCAGCGCGCACCGCGGCCGAGCAGGAAGACTCGCCGCAGGGCTGCTGAAAGGTAAGTGAAGTACAAAGGGGGGTAGGGTAGATAATGATCCCTGGTGTCGGCAGGGGGGGCATCATTTTAAACTTTGCCCCAGGCGGCATTATGTCTTGGGCCGGCCCTGTAAGGGTGCCAAGGTACACATCTGCATTAGGAAAGCCATGCATGTCGCCTTTGCTTCCTCCCTCCCTCCCAGTGTCTACTCATGATACGCCATAATCTAGGTATTTCAATATGCTTGTATACCAATTAAGTACACATAGTGTGAAACAACATATACAGATAGAGGGTGGTACAGAAAAAATATTAAAATAATAACAAATGAACATACATGATTTTTTTATTTTATATTTGTATAAGTGTGCATTCGTGCAGATTACAAAGAGAGTTTATGTGGCCCAGACAAGCAAATGTAAATAGATGTTACTAATGAAACATGGAAAAAAACACAACATTACACCATAAGTAGAGAAATATAGGTTACTAAATATGGTCTACTAGTAGTTTGTGACTTGCCAAATATTGTATAACCCATGACATTAACTTCAGGACATATCATCCACACTATGATAGACATGCCCAAGAAAATTGACATCTGAAGACCTGAGGCATGAATGCAAACATCATCCCTGCCATATCAATTCATATACAATCAGAAGGCACATATCTTTTATGTGAAACGAATGTGAATGTGATAGCCGCTGGGCAAAGCACTTCAACATGATTGTCACAGAAGGACTTCAAGGACAGACCTGCATTCTCCCATTCATTTTTCCTACTTGCTCTAGATCTGTTTGGTGTTTTCTCCTATTTCCTATTGTACAAAAAAATACTATTAACAAATAGTACATAAGAGACCAAGTGAACCTTGAGTACTATTTGGGAATCAAGGCCGGGAGAAAGCCTGCAGGGATCAGATCCATTTTATCCGCCACAAGCTTAGCTCAATGTCCCATTCTGAAGTGGTTAGGTCTAGTATAGTTATTCCTCATAAGCTTGATTACCCATGAAAGAATGTCTAAAGGAATATCAATCCCTAATTTTACCTTAACTATAACATGTTACAAAAAAACCCACAACATTTATTATTTTTCCCTTTAAGGCTGTATATACGAATACATTCTTAACATTTGGTTTGATTAAAAATAATCAGTATAATCCATTATAAATATACATGATTGGGTCATATAGGCCAGTATTCTGGTAACCATTTTTTGTTTGGAAAATACTTTTTATTAATAGCAGCTAAGTATGTACAATGGTCCACCATTTATTTAAATGTTATATACAAAAGGCCAATCATGGCTAAAGCCCTTGCTACGAAATAAGGTATGTATGATTCGTAGGAAAGCACACTTAAAGGGGGTATATAAACCCATATAGATACTGTAAGCATCAGAAATAACAATTTGTATGTACATGTATTGGACAGTAAACGTTCGATGTTAATAGTATTCATTTCCATTAAAATGTTGGTTTAGTAATAAAATCTATTTAAAGTGGCTATCCCAATTTTTAATTCTGTTTATGTTTTAAACAACGTGGAGGGCCACTCCACGGTTCCTTTTACGGAAAGATTTATGTTCATAAACATAGCGTTTGTGACATCAGCAACATCACATATACCTTCTGGCATAACACAGGGCGTGGAAGCAGATGCCCACAGAACAGTGAGTAAAATAGAAAATCATAATTGGCAAGTCATCATTAAGGGAATTATTGGGTATCCTTTTGAAGATTGTTTTTGTCCCATGATTGTTGTTTAAAATATTTATGTACTCCAAACTTTATATTGTTGTTTTTTATGATATGGTTTGCAAAAGCACTGCATGTATTCAAACCTCTCCTTGTGGCTGAATCTAAGTAAGAAATCAGGCCTTGGCATTAACACTGGAGAGGTAGAGGCACCCAGAATAATCCAATTTCACACACAGATAATTACAACAACGATTACACAATAATGGAAGACACTTAAAGCTTTACAAAAGGATTTGGTCATTGTTTTCCTCTGCTGACAGCTTTAATTTCACTGATGGATGTTGGTTTTATTTTGATGTTAATTCTCTGTAAATATACAGATGAGGCAATGTTCTTTTTTAATCCAGAAATATTATTATATTATTTGTATGTTTGTATAATCTATGATGACTTTTTTAAGCCTTTTTTTCATTGTATCTTGCTTTCCTCAAAGTCTATTTGGTATAGATTTAAATAGTTTTTGGAGGTTATAAAAGTTAGATAATGCTCAAAGAATAAGTGGTACTTAATTAAAATGTCTGCCTTTTCCAGCTGCCATTTTGTGATGCACACAGCTACTATTTAAAGGATAAATTAGCATAATTGCGTGCTACTTAGATGGAGACAGCTGAGCTCTCAAGATAAAATTGACTGAAAGCTCAAATATAAAGTGGGAGACCATCTTGTGCCTGTTCACATGGATTTAACAATACGAATCACAGAACTGACTTAGTAATAGAGTTCTATGGAGAAATTAAGGTTACCAAGTGGCCAATATTTGCCCAGCTTTAAAGCTTAAGCCAACTGTATACCTTCATCTGCCCTATAGAGAAACATTTTATGTAGGGTCAAGGCTGTCTTTATTCTGGCAGACTTGTCTCATCACTGTCAGATACAATATAGCAATGCTTACTCAGTGGTTTTTACATTTAAAGGGCATGTAGGGCTGACAGCTTCTGGGCTGAGAGGCAACCAAAGCTGAGTGGCCTCTCCTGACTCACCCCCAGACTAGCACACACACAATGCAGCACGACAATGACGCTAACCACTACCTTTTCAGTCTACTTGTCACTGTGTGCTACAGAGCAAAAATTCAGCGTGCAAAATGTTTATGTGTAAGCCACTGAGTGTGAGAGCATAATGTAAACAATGTGCCAAATTGATTGTTGGGTACAGGGTTACTACCTGAAATGTCACAATATGGAAGCCTCCTCCTACATGGTCTGGCCTGCTACAGAGATCTATGGCTGGCCATGTGGGCTCATGATGTAATGTGACCATGTATGTCTGCAGCAGCAGCACTGTAAGAAAGAGCATGCAAATGCGTGTGTAATTATTTAAACTGTTTACTGCTGGGTTGCAAAACACGTGTGATCACCATACATGAGAATTCTCTAGGTTTTATCTGGAGTCTCTGGGTCACAGTGCTGAGGCTCCCGAACATGGAAGGGGAGTTAAGGCACTCCATGCCCAATTCCCCTCCACTTCCATACAGTTTTAAATTATCTGGGGCTATCAACCCCATGTGTCTATCTCCATCCAGGTACATGGCTAGCCTGCCCCTCACTACCATATTCATCATAAAGAGTGAGGATTCTGGGTAGCCTGGCTTGGGAAGTTCCCAGGTATGGTAATCAGTTAATCTCTGGTTTGGAACCTGCTTTTTTTTCTTCCCCAGTCATGTTTTTATTTTCATATGTTACCCAAACTGGTGCCTGGGTTTGTTGAGCCTTGTCACACAGTAACATACATTTTCACACTCTACCACACTACACACACATATGCTAACATTCTACGCTCATGTACACACATGCTAACACCATACACTAATACACACACTCTAACAATCTTATACACATGCACACACACTGGCTAACACTATGCTTATCTAAAACTAAACACTCTAACACCATGGACACATACACACTGAATCTGGCACTAGAATACAGTAGACCTACTGGCACTGTACATTCACACACACTGACTCAAGGGGTAAAGAAGGCACAGACCAATTGTGTGGGGCAATGATGGCACAGACTAGCTGTTGAAGTTGGGGGCCACGGAGCAATTTTTGCACCTGGGCTCCGTGGTTTCTAGTTACGCCCTGGATGACACCATGGGATGTTATGGTCTTAGTCTTTATATCAGGAAAATGGGCAGACTAGATGGGCCAAATAGTTCTTATCAGGCTTAAAACGTTATGTTTCTATTTGTATTTGGCAGCTTACATGGAAGTGAGGTTCTAAGGAAAGCTTAGTTGGTTATGTAGTTCACAGTCATTCTCATTTAAAATGAGAACTTGACCTCTTCTTTCAGCAATAGTTGCTGTTATAAGGCATGTAAGACTCGGGGCTGGCTAAGCACCCATTTCCTGTTCACTAGCACTGTCTGTTGTAATGCTATTCCCAATAAATAAACTAGTCATTTTCCACAAAACTATTAATATACTCAGTCCAGCTTTGGCCGCGTTTACAGCACTATTTAATTGCTACAATGTCTTTGGCATGGAATGTTAGATAATACTCACAGTGGGGAATTCTACATGGAAGATATGTTTTATTTTAAAGCCATTTCAATGCTGACCCACCCTGTCCTTGAAATTTCGGCTGTTAGTTCAGCCAAACGTTCTTGTTCCGCTGTATTACTGAATTTGCTGAATTTTATCTAAAGGTGCTGTTCCACATAAACCCAACTTCCTCAGATTTTTATATTATTATGATGGTATGCATCTTAATTAAGTGTATTGGTTTTGTTAATAAACATACTGTTTTGCTGTATTTTCTTGTTAAAAAAATTTCAGCTGTGCTTCTTAATCGTGCCTGTCTTCACTGCTCAGCCGGCCCATCTCTGATATCAGAGAAGGGGCATTACCTCTAAGGTCTTCTAGTTTAAAGGGACCTCACTCCCATCACACCTATCACACAAAACAGCTCATTCAAAAACACTCACTCCCCAACACCACCCATTGTATTAGGATCTGTAAAGCTTTGCTGACAGATCCTGGCATGATGAAATGGCAGTGGCTATAGGTGGTCAGCCTGCTGTGATGTAATACATAAAGGAGGGCTTTGGAGGAGTGACAGGACTCTAGTAGTAGAGTAAATGACCCGAGAGATTTTTCCATTTTTGATATGTGGATGTTTAAAAGTCATTTTATTCTCTGTCATTCCACGCACCTTTTCAAGTTATATGCTGTTTTTAAAAGGACAATTAGAGCTTTCTTTGGATACCATATTTTACTTTGCGGTGCTCGTGTTTATGTAATATACATACCTGGGAACATCTGGGCTTCGACTACGCCGAGCCTTCCCTTGCGGGGCGTGTGCAGGACTGCCCACTGACGTCAGCGGGCGGTCCCGTGACGTCGGTGGGAGTTCCCCCAGATGTTGGGGGCGTTTCTACTGATGGCAGTGGGAAACACCCCCATTTTAAGGGAAAATGGGCAGGGGAGCAAGGCGTGTCAAGACCCCACTCCCGTGACCCAGAGGATTCGGGTCTTGACCTGGAGAACTGGAGAAGCTGTGCTTCACCCGGCAATCTCCAGGTCAAACCCGGAGAGTTCCCAGGT
>VKOC01023956.1:0-59188 GCA_009364415.1 Spea multiplicata
GCGTGGCGTGGAATGTCCGGGAGGCAGCGTGGCATGTCTGGGCTCAAATGTGCATAAATTGGGGGGGCTGGTTGGGAAATAGACAAGAAATGCATTTTATCAAAGTTTTTTTTATTCTGCTGTTTGTATTTAACCCCATAAGTACATGGGCGGTCCCTATGGGCGGTCCCTAAACCCATTGAAAACAATGCATTTTGAGCCCGTATTTTCAATAAAATTTACATTCATTTTTTTATCCGATTAATCGAAAAAATAATCAGCCAACTAATCGATTATGAAAATAATCGTTAGTTGCAGCCCTAATACTAATATGTTAATACGTTAGGAGAACACAAACAGTCCATTTCTTTAAAAGAGTGGACTTTTATACAAGAAAAAAATAAAATAAAAAAAGGTTTTATATTTGGTGCAGGAGATTAGGCAAGGGTCGGGATCAGTGTCCAAAATGATCACAGAATAAGTAAAGTAGGGAGTAGGGATTATTAAAGATATAAAATACCAGTTAAATAATTTACTCAAACATGAAACGGTGATCTTAGGGTACACAATATGTAAGGAAAACCATAAGGGTCTCACACTACATTTAAGTACTTTACAGGGGTAGAAATGGGTTAAAGGAACTGGAATGTTTCCTTTGTTTGAATAATATCTGAATAATGGTAAAATGTTTTTGACAAGAAACAAATCCTGTTTGCCAAGAAGCAGTCGCAGGTTGACAGCCTCTGTATCGATCAGGTACTACTAGAAATTATCCATAGCCGCTCTCGACATGTAAAACTGTCAACTGACACATTTCCATACGTTTGTCAAGCGTAAGAATAGGATATATATATATATATATATATATATATATATATAGGATATTCATAAACTTTGATTTTTTTATAAATTGGCGACTTACTTTTGCATATTTATATCTTCCCGAGTAATTTTATAATGAAAATGTTTTATTTTCTGCCCTCCCCAAGACAGAGGGTCATTCTCTGATTCCTGTAGCACACACCATGACATTTACTTATTTTTTACTTCCTCTTAAAATAAAACGAAATATGCCCTGAGCAATAAAATATCTAGAAGAACGCATAAAGGATTGAACAGTCAAGGCCAAACAGTTACACACAGCTCAGCCGCTAAAACAGATAGAGGAATGCAAATGAATACAAGTACCGTATACTCCCATTTATTGCACTATTACACACAGCGCCTAGATTAACAGTGATTATTTAAATTTTAAAATAAGTGTCTTGCAGCTTTCTATTGTGCTATTTGTAATTTGTATTTCACTATTAAAATTTCACTATTAAACTATTAAAATTTTTCCACATTAAAGCAAGAAAAAAAACTACGGTATATTTACGTTTCTGAAAAAAATTGGAAAAAATATTATCATCCAAATTCATTTTTGTATATAGGTTACTATAGAGCTAAAACTACACATACATTTTTATAAATCTGGGGGAGGCTGTTTTGCTTTGCACTCCTAACTTCCTGGGGTGAATGCGATAACCTCATTCTAAGCAAGATGTAAGGGGTCCAACATGAAATTATTTCCCCTACACAATGCTGGTATCAAGCATGACCTTGAACTGCAAGTGGAAAAGAAAAAAAGCCAACTCATCATATGCCATAACTTTCACTTTGTCAAATATGTAAATATATATATATTTTATACTTTTTTTTACCGTTTTTGCAATACTTTGGCAGGTTCATACTAAGCCTCTTTCTGTATCCGTATAACATCCTGCTGTTAGAACAATTCACATGTTCTGAGATTCCACATTAATCAAGTTAGCGATTTAAGAGCTTAATCTTGCAAGCAGGGTCCTCTTCACCTAATGTATTGGTTTGTCATACTGAATGTACCGTAAGAAGCACTGAGTAAACTGGGTGTTATACATATAAAAGATAATAAATAAGAGCAACATGACATTACCTAAACAGTAGTAAAAATTAGCAAAATATAACTAGTTAAAAATAATGCTGGATTTTAGTGTATTTGAACAAAAAACATAATGGGTGTAAAGTGGTTTAACAGCAGTAAAGAATGTAAAGTCGAGGGTTATTACTTACCATTAATTTTACCCTCTGCCAGCGGTGTGTTTGATTGAGATTTGCTATCAGCAATATCCGCTTGAGAGTTATAAATTCCAGGCACAGGTTCTAAACGCACTTGGAACGTGGCTGGGGGGTCCATGGCTACAGATCACCGCTAGCTTCTCAGATGTGATATTATCGGTGTTACAGTCCTGCAATGTTTACAGTGTTCTGTTCCTCTCCATTTGAGATAAGCTGAATGTATTAGTGCTGGTAAGGCTTCCACCAGTCGATTCGCAGACCATAACACTGCACTTTGATTACGCCTGTGACTGAAAGACAAAAACAATGCACTTCAAAACAACAGCCATGGGAACGTCCCATAACTAAGCTAATAACAGCCTTTCTGGCTGCCCTGTTGGTAACACAGTTGCTGCATGGGTCGGATTCTCAAAGCCTTATCTACATGGTGTCTGTATACATAAATATGCAAATGTTTGGTACAATCCATACTAAAAATATAGCAAATGTAAAAAACACCAGAAAATCTATAGTTGTTGATGGGGTATAAGTTGACTTGTAATAGATCTTGTATTTTGGGCAACCAGGACAGAAGGACATCAGATAGACAGACAGCAAATGGACAAAGATACTCAGGACAGAGCAATACGATTACACCGGATTGCCATTGTGGCGATTTAAACGTTGCATATAATACTGATCAACCATTCTGTTTATTAACATGAGAAGGTTAAATGGCCGATCTGGTGACACTACGAATAAACCCAGGTATGCTTACTATGTGCAGCGACATGTATTGTTTCTCGTCAACATCTATGTCAGTTTACAATCATTTATTGATTGTGAGAGAATATATTAAAAGGAAATGACAGAACTACGAGCAGCAGTCAAATGGTGACAGCTGGGGTGGGACAAGAGACAGCAGGGGCTGTGTTGTGTTAAGGGGACGGCAGCCAGCAGCACTAGATGAGAGATGAGAGGGGGCTGTCTGGGTCTGACGAGGCGGACATGTAGCTCCATGCGCCACGTTGGCAGTAAATGGTGACAGCTGAGTTCTCTCACCCGGGGACACCGGCTGCTCTTCTCCCTCGGCTCTCGGTCGCCTCTATCTCCTTTCCAGGACCCCGGCTTTGATTTGACTCCCCTCCGGCCTCTCCCACTAGACGTGGCTCTTGGCGACCGGTCTGGTGTCTCTCAATTTTTCTTCCCCGAACAAACAAACGTTCTCCGGAACTAATAATGCGTTCCCTCTGGTCTCCTTTGCGTCCTGCGACAGTCCTCAGCATATTCCAGTCTGCTTCCGTAGCGCTCCGATGCCTGCCAGCTTTGAGCTCAGATCGCTTAAGTCACTAATTCTATCGGTAACAAGAAAGGCTTTCAATGAACACCCGAAAACTGCAACTTTCCATGTCGGAAGACAAAAAGTGGAACTCCATGTACTTCCTGTGACACCTGGAGGAGAGGGCGGGGCGTTGAGATTAACCATTTACTTGCGTGTTTACGAATAAACCATCTGTAGTATATGTTATAAGCACCTATTTATGTACAGTTAGACTGTAGCTTCCCGAATTCTCATTGCCATTGTGCAGATATATAAGAGGATAACTAGTATTACCTAGTATAATGTGAGGCTCTACATACACCTTTACATTCCAATTTTTTAATAGACAGGGAGGCATGTTTCGGGGGCTTTGACCAGTTAGTTTGGGGGTGACTGCATAACTATATGTCTCACATGAAGAAGAAAAAAAGCAACAGTTTAAGGGGTTAATTTGCTTTATTTGGAATGTTATTCTTTAAAAAGTAAAATAATAAACAGTTGTAATATTTTTACCAGGCTGCATTGGGCTGTCAGGTATAGGTTCACCAAAACCCTGGTGATACTAATTAAGTGAGCTCAATTGAACACCACTGTCCAGTTGTTATATTATGCACTACTTGCTATGACGTGTTCACCCATTGTACAGAGCTGTGATATATAAATCATAATAAAAGGTGTTATTGGCAGTTTTGTCTGCTTCCTACATTATCTCTCCTGCTTCTGGTACTACTATGACTCCATTCTGCCATCTCTTTCAATTGTTCATTTACTTTGGTTCCTATAAAGAAATTACCATTTCACAAACTACTGCAGAATTACTTTTTTAGGAATGCATTTGGATTGATTTTTTTTATTATTGGCAATAAAAGTAGTGCATACATGTGCCGTAGACATCAACTCTGGTGATAGTTACCTGATAGTTTTGATGTCACTTAGTGCACATCCCTGGGAACTTTTCTCCATGTTTGGTGGGCCTGTCCATACTGATCTCACCCTGAACCCAGGTATATAATCTCATTTCCACATCGTGCAACATCAGGTTTGTAGGGATCCCTTAGTAGGTCTTCTTAATAAGATGGTGCGGGCCAATATGTCCGTCTACTAAATATGTGTAGCTAAGGGGTGTAAGACAAGTCTACCAGATATGTCTACTGTTCACAGATAGACACAGTCTTATATTAATCAGATGATGAATTGGTGGCCCATGGAAACTTTCCATAAAGTGTGGACACCATGGTGTTTATGGGGCAGTGATTTGCGAGACTACATCTGAAGTCCTAAAAAGCTCATGTGAAGGCTTGTATATTTGCCCAATAAAACATATCGACATTCATTAAAGAACCAATGTTTATACAGCTGTACAAATACAAATTCTGGAAAAAACACACATCTCCAGCGTTGTTATATTATTTATTGTCTTTTTTCGTTTAGAAATATTATACTTGCCAACTTTGTATTTTCTTATGCTGGACACCTTAAAAAATGCTTTGGCTTCACAAGTTACCGTATTTGCTGGATTATAAAATGAGGTTTTTGTCAGAGCAAATGCTCTGAAAAATATCCCTCATCTTATATTCGAGGTCGTCTTCTAATCAGACCTCAAATAGAGGTCTGACTACAAGAGTAGGATCCAGATTCCCTGCATCGCTGCAGGGGACCTGGATCCTCCTGTCTGGCAGCCTCTGCTGCTGCCGGCACTTCCTCTGGGGGTTCTATGACGGAGCGCCAGCATCACATGATCTTCCGGTGAACATTTGTGGGATGCACACAGACAACCTCTGCTCCTGCCAGCACTTCCGCTGGGGCTTCTATGGTGGAGCACCAGAAGGTCATGTGATGTTGGCGCTCCATCATAGAAGCCCCAGCGGAAGTACTGGCCACCAGCAGCAGAGGTCTACATAGCACAGACCTCCACTGGCTGGCCCACTAGACACCAGGGAGTCTGAAACACGAGTCAAATAGGGGGTTAAAATGCATGTCAGGAAGGCAGAGTGGCATATGGGTGTATAAGGCATATATGGGAGGCAGAGTGGCAAATAGGGGGTTAAAAGGCATATATAGGGGTAGAGTGGCTTAGGGAGTCACAGTGGCATATAGAGAGTATAAGGCATATCTAGGGGCAGATGTGCATACCTGGGGGCAAGTTGGCAAATAAAAGTAAATAAAAACAAAAAAATTCTTTTTAGCTTTTATTAAATATGAAAAAAATAGTTTACATGAATTAATATTTACTAGTAAAACTGTTTTCCCTAAAGGGTAGTCTTATATTCAGGCTTTTTCTTTTTTTCCTAAATTAATATTCAAATTTGGGGGGGGTTTCTTCTCCTAATCGAGAAAATACGGTATTTTTCCAGCACTTAGGGCACACCCAATATGATGTCATATTCAGGATTTGGTTCTGCCACAAACTTACCGTAAGCATGAGATTGTTGTTGGGACAGCATGTGACAATGAGTCAAGTAGATGAAAGCTGTAATGTCATGTCTTGCTTCGCCCACAACATGTAGAGCAGCATGATGTTCCATACATGTAGTCCCATCGACATTATACATGTTTTAAGATGAGCTGCATAGCACTTGCTTTGGAGCAGGGTCCCAGAAGAGTTGGCTTTCTCTCTGGGAGAGGCTGTGGGGACTTTTTGCCCTGTCTCTTCTTGAAAACTTCAGTGGCCCCCCTCATAGAATAACCTTCTCATAGAATACCTTTTAACTTTTTGTTCACATCCCCCTCCCATATCTTCATCAGTTGCCCTTATGTCAAAGTGATAATGCTAAATGTATTGAAGATCTTTACTTAGATTCTGCTGACTGCAAGATGCTGGCAAAGAAGGAGAGCAGCACTAGTCCTCCTCTTCTATACTGTCCATAGCAGCATTATCATTCATCTTGGGCATGCGGAGAAGCACAATTAAATCATTACCTGTTTTACAGAGATGTTCACCAACTGTGACCCTTCCTAATCTGTCAATCTAAACTGACCCCCCCGTGTCACGCACTTAAAATCACCACTAGTTATTAGGAATATATTGTCTTGCTCTTCACTCATACCTAGTGATGGAATTTCAGTCACAAATAAAATGAAATCAAAATGAATGTTACATTGTATGTGAAAAGTTGCGAAAAGTTGATTATAGGTGGAAAACTCCCACTTGTATTTTAATTAAACGCACAGTCATTTAACACATTTTTACATGACTATTGACGTGTAATACATGTGTGAAATTCTCCAAACTACCTCTTTTTTAATATAGAACACAACATGAAACTTTTCCCATCCCTTTTTGTTTGATTACTCATTATCTTCAACACAGTTCATTCCTGAGTCCTGCCAAAATAAGGAGCGTGCTCCAGGTGCTGGGGGGTCTTTAATGATCCGCAGCGGTACAGGTTTATGCCATGTTCGGTTGGCATTTCCACCATGTCTGTATTCACTCTCTACAGTGGTTATTCCGCTATTTCATGCTCTTGGGATTACTGCCTTCAATTGTTTGTCTCCCCCCCTTTTTCCTTCTGTACCCTGTTTATTTGAAAATACAATAAATATCGATTTACCAAAAAGAAGAAAGTGCTCCAGGTGCTGGTAGGTGCATGCGCAGTAGATCTGGCAGCAGATGCTGGAAGAGTAAATAAAACTCTGATTCTTCCACTAAAAGAAAGAAATATTGATTGCTATGAATGACTGCTACAATACTACATACTACACATGAACACATAGCTCCCAATAATCTTAAATTTGATGGACAGTCCTGAATATTGGGCTTATAGTATACCTGTTGCCGGTTCAAGACAGTGAAAATCACCTTACAGATTAAAATATACGGTAAATTATGCAGAGGCAACGCTTATTGCAAGAGAGAGGTTTCCCAGAGATGGCCCTCCATAAGGCACAGTGAAGTCATGTATTGAAACAACAACTTTAGTGAATAAACCTCATTATGGCTCCCATTTCCAACCATCTTGACACACACAAACTTTGAGAGTCACAAACCTAGATACAATAACTAGCATCGCATTTTACAGGAAATACTTGTTCTCTGTTTTACAGACTTACGTTAAAGAGGAAAGCCATCTGTTTAATGTTAAATGTGTTGGGTTCCTCTGAAAAAAAGAGAAAGCTGTAGATTGCCCACAAGCAACAATAAACAATAAACAAGTCAAATTAAATTAAAGTCCATTTGCTACCTTTAGGCAATCATCAATCATACATAGAGCTGTCAGCCTAATATGGCTACTTGCTACGACAATAACAGATGCTCTGGGGGGAGGGATTAAAGTGCCAAAAAACATTCTCCCTGTAGTCTTCAAAAGTGAGTGGCCTCGTGGTGGAAAAAAGGTTGACATGCAGGTATCCAACAGTTCCAACATCTAGACTTATGTCCCTGCCAGTGTTCAGTCAATGGAGACTGCTGAGATTTCTGGTTTCGAGAGCCCAAATCAGAAATAGAAGTGGAGGTTGGGTGTTTTGTTGGCTTTATGCCTCCTGCATTACTTGGGTGCATGTGTGTAACGTGGCATTGTGTCCTAGCATCAGGAGCTAGATTAAGAGAGTAGGCAATTACATTATTTCATCCATGGATAAATGTTGGATTTAACCATATGAAATTCATGACCTAGCATAACCAGACTTTGTCAAGTGTCTCTTTCTTCACCTTTGTGTTTTCTAACAGTACGAGTTTGAAGAATGTAGGCTAGAATATATTGCTAGATTATTACGTGAAACATTATAGAAGTTGTGAAAGAACATTCGTGGAATGTGGGACTTCAAGGAAAAATTCTTGGAAAACAGCTTAAAACTCCTGACCTCAATATCACGATCCTCTCTGATTCCAATGACCACTTTAGAAAAATGCTCTGTTGTGTAATCAAATTAAAAAGCTATAAATAACAGTGTATTGTTGAGTTACTTTTCCACAAAGCAAGAATTGGTGTAAAGTTTGCTATAGCGCTGTGGGGGACCTGGATCCTAACCCTGGTGCTTGCCTACAGCAGAGCTAAATAAAAAAGAAAGCGAAAACACCTGGCGATAAGGTATATTAAATATTATAGTGATTTAGCTAAAAAATAGAAAAATGTTGTGTGCAATAAATATCCGGTCTTCAGATGATGCTCAGCATGATTACAGATCCAAGTCTTGTTGTGTTAGAATTTAACCTCCTATTAAGCACATTTTGCACAAAACAAGCTAAAGTGCACCCAGGGCAAAACCCACCAGGGATTTATGGACCCACATAAATTTCCATTGCACCTATAATGAAAAAACATGACTTACTATTTATTACTATTATCTTTTTTAATATAGCACCAACATTGTGCCCACTTTGCACCTCCATAAATTGCACCTGCACCCAGGACTTTAGCTGCTTTATGGTGATGTGTTCAGTTACTTTGTTACATGTGAATAGCAATGAGTTTTGTTATTAGAGTTTCAAGGATTTAAAGAAACATGTATTGTCCTTTAACTTCAACCTCTATGCATTTATTTCTTGTTTCCATGGTAACCTGGACAGATGAATGGGATTTCCAAAAAACAAAAATGTTGGCCGAATTTCCTCAGAAGGAGAAGCTAATTTCAGCGAAAACGAACACAAAGTTCCCGCCGGCTCCCAAGTCTAATGTAAATTCAACAAACATCAACACCCCGATCATTTTCTATGATAGATACAAAAGTACCCTGTCAATAAATTAAAAGAAATCCACTAGAGTATTTACATCCACAAAGTAGTAAAGCAGAAGAGTCCTCGTTGTGACCTCACAACATGAAGCAGTGAATAGTGACATCATTACCACTGTAAAGTAGGAGAGCGTTCACCTGCTTACTGAGTGTAGTTGGGTGCTCAGCACTTGTAAGCAGCTCTTCATAGCGGACTTGAAGCGTTGTTACCAACAACATCAGAGATTCTTGAGATTTAAAAGGAGAACCTTTTAAAAGGAAAGCTATGGAGGAGTGTTGTCTCCTCCATGGACTAAGGTAGATTGTAAGGAGATGCTGCCCCAGAAAACTGCGAAAGTTTTTCAAACGAGTGAAAACAGCTTCCACTAACACCGCAAAAAGGAGTAAGGATCAGAACAAGGAGCAGTTGGCCAGTAGAGTCCCCGTCCTCAAAGGGAAGAAAGAGAGCAGTAATACTGAGGAAGAAAGAGGGAGAAAGGGGAAGAGGACCAAACATACCCCTAATGAGAGAGAGAGAGGAAAGCAGCCTGTGTCTGAGGGCAAAGAAGACAACAAAATGCCCAAGAATCAGCACAGGCAGCTCTGAACATGGGAGAAAGCGGGTGTAGATACAATGAGAAAAGCAGCCAGATTCTGAGGCAGCAGGAGAAAGAAAGAGTAGAGGAACATCTGGAGGAGCGCAGGAGGGGAAAAGTTCCCACGAAAAGACGCAGGAGTATGGAGGAAAGCAGTCTTACTGCAAAAAGATTTCGGAGCCTTCTCCCCATGACGCTCTCTGGCTTCACCTTCCATTCAGTACTGGGAGAAGGAGGGTTTGGAAAGGTCATGCTGGCTTCTGTCCCCAGAAGAGATTCCATGGTAGCGGTGAAAACCGTCGGCAAGACAGCCATAAACCCCCAAGACTTACTGAAAGAGAGGAGGATCCTGGAGATTGCTCGAGGCAGCCCGTTCCTGTGTCACGGATATGCAGCCTTCCAAACTGAGGCCTACGCATTATTTGTGATGGAATATATGACTGGTGGAAGCTTCCTGTCATATATGAAGAGGGTGGGCTGCCTCACAGAGACCACAGCTGCATTTTATTCAGCTGAAATCATCTGTGGCATCCAGTTCCTCCACGCTCGGGGCGTTATACATTGAGAGCTGAACCTGGACAACATCTTTCTTGGCGGAGAGGGCCTTGCGAAGATCTGCGATTTCGGTGTTGTTGCAGAAGGCATTTTCGGAACAGCAGAAGGAGAATGTGGAACATTCCTGTACATGGCCCCAGAAATACATCTGAACAAAGCATACGGTGTTGCTGTGGACTGGTGGTCTTTTGGGGTGATTCTATTCCAGATGCTTAACGGGGCTTTACCATTTCATCTGTTCTGTTCCATTGTAGGTGAGAGCCCTCGATATATATCAAAGAGCTCTCTGAAGAAGCTGATGACATCTTGAAGCATCTTTTGAGGAAAGATCCTCATGATCACCTCTGGATCGCAGGATGTATTAGGCAGCATCCATTCTTTCAGAACTTTAAGTGGGAGGATATAGAAAGCCGCCGTTCAACTCCCCCGTACCAGCCATCAACACCAAATCTCCGCTTGCAGGAGATTCCATTAGTTTTGGACACCGCAGAGGACTCTTCATCTCACATGTCCTCTTCATGTGACATGTCCTCTGCATCTTGCACGTCCTCTTCATCAGGCTGCCATAGTCTTTCTGGCTTTTCAGACTGGATGGCCTGCTGGTGCACGTCTGCACAATGTGCTTAGACAGTCTCCCGTGCCGGCACTCCCCCCGTGGTATGTGCCAGCAGGGGAGGCTGTCTCAGCGCATCGGAGAGTAGGATACAGGTCCCCTGCACCGCTGCGGGGGATCTGTATCCTAACCCTGCTGCCTGCCCGGCGCCTGGAACTGCATTCCTGCGCTAGACCCCAAATATAGGCCGCACCCCCACTTAGGACTTAAAGTGGGGGGGGAAAGTGCGGCCTATATTCGGGCAAATACGGTACTAAGCCAGACATTCATGTGGTAGACCCCTAAAGCAGCATGCCGGTGTCAACACTGCCCATTTATCAGCCTAACTGTGCCACCACTGCCCCTTTACCAGCTTGTCTGTGCCACTGCTGCCCTGAAGCAGCCTGCCTGTGCCACCTCTGCCCTTGAAACAGCCTACCTGTGCCACTGCTACCCCTGAAGCAGCCTGCCTGGGCCAAGTCTGACCCTAAAACAGCCTGCCTGGGCCAAGTCTGCCCCTGAAAGAGCCTGTCTGAGCCAACTCTGCCCCTGAAACAGCCTGCCTGTGCCACTTCTGCTCCCCTAAACAGCCTGCATGTGCCACATCTGCCCCCCAATCAGCCTGCCTGTGCCACTTCTGCCCCCAGTCAGCCTGTCTGTGCCACTTCTGCCTCAACTTACTCACTACTAACTTAATTTCAGTCACCCACTAACTTTCATTCACCCACTCACCCATTCACTCTCCCGCACCCCCTTACCTCTATTACAGATTTCACTGGTCTGGGGGCTGGCCAAGCATCATCAGGGGGCTGTGCAGACATCTATGTGGCAGGACGCCCACCTTAGGTGGGCTTGCAGCTCCCTGCTGTGGCTCCGCCGCACTGTATGAGGGAACCCTATTCCCTGCCACGTTCCTGCTCCCCTGCGTAGGACAAGAGTTTCCTCATACAGTGCGCAGGCGATACAGCAGTAAGCTGCGGGCCACTGGGCACCTGTCAGGCCACTTTGTACCCCCTGAAGAGTGGCATCTGTGGCGGACCGCTCACCCCCTTTAGGTACACTACTGAGTAGACCATACAGAGCAGGGCTACCGAGGCTGAAATGCATACGGAGTAAAATCACCTGTCCTCTGTAACATCACCCACTACAGAATTCCAAAATGCCTCTGTGTCAGGACCTTTCATGAAATGGGTTTCCCTGATTAAGCAGCTGCACACAAGCCAAAGATCACTATTCGCAATACCAAGCATCGTCTGGAGTGGTGTGAAGCACACCGCAACTGGACTCTGGAGCAGTGGAAATGTGTTCTCTGGAGTGATCAATTAGGCTTCACCATCTGGAAGACTGATGAATGAGCCTGGGTTTGGCAGATGCCAGGAAAACGTTACCTTTATGGGTTGGGCCCCTTAGTTCCAGTAAAGGGTAATGTAAATGCTACAACACACAAAGACATTTTAGACAATTGCATGCTTCAAACTTTGTGGATACATTTTTTGCTATTTCACCATGACTGTGTCCCAGTGCATGTGGCAAGGTCCATAAAGACATGGTTGGATGAGTTTGGTGTGAAAGAAATTGACTGGCCTGCAGAGAGCTCTGACCTCAACCTAGAACACTTTTTGGATAAACTGGAAGGGAGATTGCGAGAGAGGCCTTCTCATCCAACGTCAGTGCCTGACCTCACAAATGCTCTACTGTTCTCACATAAACACTCCAAAATTTTGTGGAAAGCCTTCTCAGAAGAGTGGAAGTTGTTATAGCTGCAAAGGGAGGACCAACTACATATTAATGGAATGCAATGTCATAAAAGTCCCTGTTGGTGTAACGGTCAGGTGTCCCCAAGGCCACTTTAATCAGCGGGCAAAGTGGGCCTTGTCCTGGAATGAGGAGTCTGAGTGAAGGAGGTCTCAGCCAATCAGGAGGGACTTCTCAACTCTCCTAATGCCTGAGAGTTCAGAAGCCTTTCCTGATAGGCTCCATCACACCAACTCAGAGTAAGCTGCAGCCAGCAGCACCAGGTGTGTTTGACTCTATGTGTGACTGTGTTTATCACAGTGTTTGTTTGTCACTGTGTCTGTTTGTCTTTCTCTTTCATCTCTATCTCTCCTTTTTCTCCTGTGGTGAGAGCATGAGGTCTGCTCCTAGAGACCTCTGTTTCACTGCTCGATCTCAGTGCGTGCACCTTCAGTGCCGAGCGCGGGGATACAATATCATATGCCAATGCTCAGATCATAGGCGTCGCTACAGGGGGGCAATTGCCCCACCAGGTTATTTCTTGCCCCTCTTTTACCCCAACCTGAGAATTTGGAAACCACCCTTCCGCCTATCTTACCCTGCCCATTCAAAATTTTGAACCTACATAGTTACATAGCTATATAGGCTGATAAAAGAAATGCGTCCATCAAGTTCAGCATTTCCTATATCTGTTAATTTGGACAATTCCAAACTGGCACGGGTAGACAGGAATGCAGCAGGGTCATATCACCCTTTGGAAAAATTGAGGCCACTTGCACAGTGTGCGAACAGCTGACTAAATGCTGGAGGAGAGGTAAAGAGTTATGAGCGGGAGGGAGGGGGTATGCTGTGAGCATTGATGTATATGTAATCATGAATGTCTATGTATAGGTGAGTGTGAGCATGAATGTCTACGTATAAGTATATGTGAGAATGAAAGCATTAAAGTACATGTGATGGCTTAACTGTCTCTTTAAACATGATTATCACAAGGCGTGAGTGTGAGAGTGTATGTGTAAGTGGTGTGAGATAGAGTGAGTGTTTCCATGAGTGTATGTTGATGTGTGAGCATGACTGTGTATATATAAGTGGTGTGAGAGTGAGTATGTGTGTTTGAATGAGTGTGGATGTGTGCATGTTAATGAGCAGCATGAGTGAGTGTATGTGTAAGCATGTGTATGTGTGCTAGTATGTGTAAATATGAGTGTACCAGAGTGTATGTTGCAAGGGGCAAAGATGGCACAGACACACTGTTTTGGGGCAATGATGGCACAGACCAACTGTTTGGGGGAAAAGATGGCAAAGGCAGAATGTTTTGGGGGTTAGAATGGCACTGATTAGCTGTTTGGGGGGTTTTCCTTGCAGATCTATGAAAAGAGAACCACAGCATGTAACCAAAGTATATATATATATATATATATATTATATATATATATATATATAAATATATATATATATTTATAACCTGAAAATCATCATTGTTTGGTGCTAATCTAGATTAAAAAGCATGATCTGGCCCGAGGGGCAGGGGTGTAAAATTCTGCTGTCCAAAATTCTTCAAATGGCGAGGGAGGTGTACAGGAGACCGCAGGGTCATGTAACACAATGTTACTTGACCCTGTGGTAACAGTATGGGTGTGTGCACAGTGTGTGAGCAGCTATTTAAAAAATCCTCCAAACATGGTGACGGGGTGACTAAGGGAGTGTGTATTGATGTATATGTGTGTGTGTGTGTTAGCATGAGTGTAACAGTCTTAGGGGGAGTGTGTGTTATCATGAGTGTCTATGTAAGTGTGTAGGTTTGTATACTAGCATGAATAAGTATGTGTTAGTATGAGTGTGGGTTAGTGTGGGTGTGTAAGTATCAGCATGTGTGTAAAAATGTGCGTCAGTGAGTATGTTAGTTAAGGGGTGAGGTTAAGCCATCCCCATCTTAAAGCCAATTGGAGTATTGTTTCATCATTAGACTCCTCACCCGCTGTTTCTCTATGACATCTTGTTATGTTGTATACTGATTGTTATGTCCTGCCTGCCCATTGTACAGCGATGCTGAATCTGATGGCTCTATATAAAACAATAAATAAATAATTAATAATAATATGGACCGCCTATAGTCTGTGGTAGTCTGTGAGGATGTGTGTACTTTCCATTTCTGATCAGCAGAGGGCGACGTTGTTCCCGTCCCAACTCAGCAGGTAATTGACCCATGTGGGGAGGGAGTGAGATTGGGGAAGGCTGTGTTAGAGAGAGGGGTCCAGGGTGGGGAAGGCAGTGTTTAACAGATCTCAGAGCCTCACACCACTTCTCAGCATTACAGTGAAGGAACTGCACTGACTTCTGCCATGGGGACAGCTCCAGCAGTATTGTTCCTTGTGACAGCATTATTTATTTGGCTATCAGTACCAGTGCCTGGAGAAAGCAAGGTAATTACTTTATAGTAATCAAACTCTTGTCCTGGGGGGTTAACAGTTAAACTTTGTAGTCACTCACCATATATTTATAGATATATAAATAGTATATATTTTTCCCAGTTAAAAAACGACTATAAAAGTTATAGAGCTCATTAGAGTATCTTCAGTTTTTGTGACATCTGATTTATTTTTCTAAAATGATTTGATGTTTGTAAATAAATAAAATAAAAAAAAAAGCTTCAAAACAATGCGAAGTAACTTAAAGGGACAGCTCGATTTTACATGCTATTTTCCCATATTGGCTTGACTTTGGAATAGTGCAGATTCCAGGCACACGCATTGCTCTTCATTCAGAATAGTGGCTGTTAACCCTTGAGTGCAGGAGGAAGGTGCCACCCACTTTGGCAATCAGAGGGTTAAATTAATTACAGACAGGGCCTGATCTGGTTACTGGAATCTCGTATTACTGCTATTGTGTCCTGTATAAATTCATGTTGGAACTCTGAAAACATTCATAAGAACCTGTGGAGGATCATAGCTCCCACCACTCCCAGCCTTCCATAATTGAGATAATGTAATTGTATTCCAAGAACAGCTGGGCGGGGCTCCCCCCCACCTAATAATATGCATGTGTATAGAGTGGAGCTGTTTTATGAATGTGATCTATATGTTCTAAGTGTAGACCTTTTTAAACTAGTGAATGCTTTGCAGGATAAAACATTTCAGGAAAGACAATGGGATCTTGGTATGTATAGCTTGTATAGCGTACTTTTAAATGTTTTTAACGACATACAGAATGGAAGTTTATTTCAAAGTGGGGGGGGGGTGTTAGAGCAAAAGGTCAGAATTAAAAACTAAAGGGTGAGAGGCTTAGATGTAATGTAGGAAAGTTTTACCGGGAACGTGGTAGATAAGTGGAACAGCCTTGAGCAGAAGCGGTAGAGGTTATCACAGTAAGAACATTTAAACCTGCATGGGATAAGGCTATCCTAAATTTAAGACGAGACCTAGGACCGATTACGACCCGGCAGACTAGATGGGCCGAATGGTTCTTATCTGCCGTCAGATTCTATGTTTTCATCCGTGTCAGTGCTGGTATGCTCCATGGAGCAAGAAGTTGTGTTTTGGAACCTAAGCTGATCCTTCTCCCTTGCTTGCCAATGACTGCTGCTCTTAATCAATTTCACGCCTACCTTAGCCAGTGAGGTGCTCCCCCCTTTGGAATGCGGTCCAGTTATTTGAGGACACAGTGCTGCATTGATTCTGCAGTTTTGTTTCAGCTCAATCTAATTAAAAGTGCATTGCCTGGCTGCAGGGATGGATGTGGCGCGGAAGAAAATATATAATTGTTCCCCAGTGAAACACGGAAATGCTGCATTATACAGTCCCTCGTAATTAGGACGTGCTTTTAACTTTATGCTGTTTACTGTGCCTTTTAGCTTTCCCTTGGGTATCGTTAGTGATATCATTCATTTTCTTTATTCAGTAAATAGTAACCTGTGTAGTGCTATTGTCAATTTACGGTTATAAGCATATGCAGAGTTACTGAAAAGCAGTTGTACTGTGGGAGCTTATGGTATATTTAAAGGACAGCCATACTGACCTGCTGAGGCCACTTAGCCTAGGAAATATTGGTTGATAATATTTTTTTTATATATTTATTTTTCTTTTTTTTTTGTTAAAAAAAAAAAAAAAAGAGACTTGGTAAGAAGTATAAAGTAGCATATCTTAATATTTCCATTGTAGCATCATGAAGGATTGTATACGAGTGTTACAGTGATATATAAAAATAATAATTAAGATGTGTAGACAATTTGTTTGTCTTCTTCATGCTTAACAATGCCACTATGATGCTAAAAAATGAATCCTCAACTTTAGTTTTTAATTGTAGAGTTAATGTATTCCCTCTCTCTTTAAAAAAACAAAAAAAAAACTGGTGTTTCAGGTCACAAGTGGAAAAACTCTTAAACAAGATTTTAAGACAATCCACAATTAATTTCACCCCTGGTGAGTTTTTCTGCGTGTAAAAACAGCATTATCCCTGAATAATACATAGTTCAAATAGTGAGATAATCTAAAAGATTAACTGTAGGTTATGCGGGGCCAACTCGGCTCTTTTGGTGGAGTCCCTGACCAAGGATGGCCCTAAATCATAGTTTAGTTTCTAAGGTTAAATGTTTCTTGCTAAGAACATACACATAAGTGTGTATCGCTTTGTCTTAGAAACATAGAATTGGATGGCAGCTAAGAACTAATCTGCCAGTCTGCTGATGTAAAGGATTTAACGTTACCAATCCTTGGTCTGGTCACACAGTAAGTCCCCTAATATAGCTTTATGTCTATCCCATGCCTGTTTAAATTCACTCACTCCATTAGACTTCACCACTTCTGCTGTTCCATTTATTCCTTACATTTCATCAAAGCCTCTGACCATCCAGTTTTAGACTATGTCCTCTTGTTCTAACATTTAAAATAAGTGTACTTTGTTAAATCCCTTGAAGTATTTAAATGTTTCTAATGCATCTTTCTCTTCTTTTCTCCAAGCTGTACATATTAAGATTCCTAAGCCTTGCCTGATAAGTTCTATCTTGCAAACCATTTACCATTTTTGTAGCTCTCCTCTGAACTCTCTCCAATGTCTCAATATCTCCAGAACTGAACACAATACATTAGGTGAGGCCTGAACCCAGCAGCCTGTTTGCTACCAACACTTTATTGCATTGCCTCCTTACCTTTAAGTCATCAGAAATAATTATTCCAAAGTTCCTCTCTTCCGTGGTCAATGACAGAACAGTGTCCCCAGTGCTATATTCTGCCTTGGGATTTTTACATCCCAATTATATTAATTTACATTTATCATTATTATACTAAAGCTACCACACTTGCCATCATTCCTCTAATTTACTTACATCATTCACCGTTTGAGTTGTCCCAGTTGGAAGATTGACCCTGTTGCAGACCTTTGTATCTTCTGCAAAAAGACATACCACCATACCATTAAGACTTTCTGTAAAAAAAAAATATAAATATTTTAAAATGTGCGGGTCTCAGCACTGATCCCTGAGGTACCCCACTAGTAGCAAGTCCTAAATACAGAATAGGAACCACAACCTTCTGCCTCCTGTCAGCCATTGCCTTATCCATTAAACTATTTTGACAACCAAAGACAGAAACACATTTATATGTTTTCTATCGGGACCGTGTCGGATGCCTTACTGAAATCTAGATAGGCTATATCAACAGCTCCTCCCTGGTCTATTATCTTGGTTACTCAGTCAAAAAAATAAATTTTCGTCCTGTAGTAAACCTGTGCTATTTCTGATCAGACAAACCATTTACATCCAAATGTTTAACAATCCTTTGCTTTAGCTTGCCAACTACTGATGTTACTGGTCTGTAGTTGGCCGAGTCTTCCTGCCTGTTTTGTGCTGTGGTCCTACGGCTGCCAACTTCCAGTTCGAGACGTATTTGCTCGATTATAAGACAAGGTTTTTCTTCCAGAGCAAATGCAAAATACCCCTTCGTCTTATAGAGGTCTGACTACAAGACTAAGATCCCCCGAAGCACTGCAGGGGACCCAGATCCTCCCCTCTGGCAGCCGGTGGAGGTCTGTGCGATGCACGCAGACAACCTGCGTTGCTGCCGAAACCTCCGCCGCGGTTTCTATGGAGGAGCACCAGAGTTACGTGACCTTCCGGTGCTCCATCATAGAAGCCCCGGCGGAAGTACCGACCAGCAGCAGCGGAGGTTGCGCGCAGATGTCCACCAGCTGCCCCCACTTGACACCAAGGAGTCTGGAGCAAGGCGGGATAAGATGCATCGGAAAGTCGGGGGGGGCATATAGGTGGGTATAAAGCATATCAGGCGGGGCAGATTGGCAAATAGGGGGAGACTAAGGCATATCTGGGGAGCAGAGTGGTGTGTGTGTATATATATATATATATATATATATAATAGGCTGTAAAGGGAAATAAGGGAGACAGAGTGGCATATAGGGGGGCATAAGGCATATCTGGAGGCAGACTAGTAAGCCGTGGGGAAGATTTGCATAACGGGAAGACAAGTTGGCAACTAAAAAGAAATAAAAACAAAAACATTTCTCAATTATAGCTTTTATTAAATATGATTAAGAATTAATATTTACTAATACGACTTTTTCTCTTATAGGGTAGTCTTATATTCAGGCTTTTTCTTTTTTTTCTAAATTAATATTCCAATTTTTGGGGGTCGACTTATAATTGAGCAAATACGGTACTTGGTTAAAGAAGTCTGCTAGCGGTTTTGCCAGGACACTTCGAAGCTCTTTTAATAATTTTGGGTGTATCCCGTCTAGTCCCATAAATTTTGTTTTTACTTTGCAGAGTTCAAGTAGAACTTCTTCCTCTGTAAACACAGCTGTGTCACACGTCACACTATTTCACTTTTCTAACAAGGGTCATTCACCTTCATCTTCCTCTGTAAAAACAGAACAGAAGTATTTATTTAAGCAGTCGCCTAGATCTTTATGCTCATTTATACAATTCCCTTCATTTGTCTTTAGTTTAGTTATTTGTGGTTTATGTTTTCTTCTTTCTTTTTTTCTTTCACCCTGCAATTTTCTGCTCCTTGTGTGTTTTTTTGGTGCATCTAATAATGCGCTTTGCTTCCCTAAGCTTAATTTTCCCATCTTCCTCATTTTGAGTCTATTTATATTTCTTAAAAGCTAGCTTTTTCTCCTTTATTATATGTGCCACATCTGCAGAGTACCACAGCGGCTTCCTTTTTACTAACAAGTTTAATCTGTGCTAGTAATGTGATATACTTTAAATATATATATTGTAAGAAACACGGAATGCATTGTTGGTGCTAAATAAATAAACAAATAATAATACAGATAATAGTGAATGCGTTCCTGTATAATAAGTCAATGTTATCCATATAGAACTACCTTGCTACAATCTGACATTCATGTTTAGGCTACAGTCCATAACTGCATTACATAGTTCATTTTAAGGACTCCCAACATAAAGTTTTTCTAATTTGAATTGCTCCATTATTGCTCCATTATTGGATCTGTTATTGGATCAGTTGTGTCATTCGTTGACAGGACTTTATAATAAATATGTCTGCCATTCATCTTCACCCTTTTCAAGTGTGTGTGTTTGAGAGACACCGCATGTTGGCAGCTATGTTTTATATATAGATATATAGATATATATATATATAATATATAAAAATATGCCCTTTTTTTTCTTTCTTAAGGTGGACTAAAAAAGACTTGACTTTAGATATGCTTTAGATACAACTATGAAGCTGTTATCTGATGAGCTGTTTTCCCTGGGTCATCAATGATACTTTACCCTGGGATGCATTCAGCTTTTTCACAGGAATTTTCATGTGTTTTTGTTAGGAAATTGCTAACAAGATTTTCACAGTTTGGGGTAATCATGGAGCTCGAGACTTGCCTGCTACGAACAAAATAGGCCACCTACCTTGTGTGTTTGCCATTTGCTGCGGATGCATACTCTGAGGGTGAGGGTTTGATCCTGAAGTTCTCATAGTGAACATAGCGAGCTTTTTTCCCAAAAAAGTAAATATTTTATTAAGAATCTGCCAAGATATTTTTGCGCACAGTACAAAGGTTACGGGATATATTGTTTTGCTGTAATGTATTAAAAAAATGAAAATATAATTCACCAGCAGACATGACAACACTGTTTGTACACATTTCAAAGCATGTTATAACGAAAAGTTTAGTTGTGCTTTTAAATAGCATATTGGCATTGAGTAGAATCGAATGTTGCAAATAAAATTATTTAAGAATTGTCTATTACAAGGGAGTAGATGAAAATTAATATTCCTGAATAAGTAAATAAAAGTATTGGCTGGTATAAAGTTAGATTTTACTCTAATATTGGGGGTTGAGAAATGTACTCTAATATTGGAGGATTTTCTGTTATTTGGGTGTAAAGTTGGATGATATAAAAATCTACATTTTAAAGTAGAATTGTTACAGATTTAACCATGGTTACATTTATTTAGTAATATCACATGGAACTTGTTCTATGTTATTTGTTGGTTTAATTGTTTTGGCAATTGTTTGTCTTTAAAGTAATGGACTAATATATCCTATGTCAGAATAAGCATATCAACTAACTCTTGGTTAACTTCCCATATTCATTTGCCTATATTTCTTTTAAAAAAAAAATCAGTTCACTGAGAGCATGGTTAATAAGTGGAACATACTCCCAACAGAACTAGTAGAGTGTTTCTGTGTTGTGATGTTTTCCTCTGTAATTAAGTTTCCACCAAAGTGGGCCGGTAACTAAACATGAGTAAGTAGGTTACCAATAGGTGTATTGTTGGTTTTTTTAATTATGAAACCCCATTACATACATTTATTTTGTGCAATTAACTGCGAAATGTAATATTTGATGTAAAACAGCGGCAGACCTTAATACCAGTTTTATAAGAAAATGTCCATTTTACAGTTAGTGGTGATCTATGGCCTTACCCGAGATGCAATTAAAGAGTAAATGCTTTCCTTTTTGTAAAAACATTTTTTTTTCTCAACAAAAAGTGAAACATCTGCAATTAGCAAAGAATTTTGTCTAATTAGTAAAGCGGCTTCGTTTTTAGCTTCGCCATCTTAATAGAAATCAATTAGTGAAATAACCAATGCAGGCAGATCTATAGGGATTGTCACGCTAAGAATCAGGAGAGTTAGCAGTGCGTTCAGGCAGATATGGGGCAGAATTAGACTGACCCTCTTCAGAAAACAAATAAGAGGCTGATATAATTATCTGCTTAACTGAAATTAGGCTGCACCAGCACGCAAATGTCTTTACACAGGAAAGATTATTGAACCCAGCAATTGTGCTGCAGTTGGCTCTTTGGCCTCTTTAAAGGCTCTCCCTCGGCAATGACATTACAAAGGGCTATATAACGGAAGACAGCTGCCCTTCGGTCTGTGCCCTCTTGGTGTCCTTTCTACAGCCGCTGGCTTTGATAGGCTGTCTGAAATCAGAAGCCCCTTTGTGTCAAGTGTCCTGCAAGTAAAGTAGAAACAGAGACAGTTGTGTGTTGCTTCACATCTTCCCCCTCTATACACTGGCGTTACAGCTTTAGGACTGCAAATTTGATAACCTAGAAGAAGGTTTCACTTCATGGACTTCACTATTCATTTTGAAGGGCCGACCCCACAGAGTTTCTCCTGGTGAGGTGTGTTGGTAACATGATGGAAGTGACTAAACCACACATGCTGTAAATTGGTAACTGCTAGCTACAGGATATTGTTCCTCACCTCACCAGAGAATGTTCACTAACAAGGAGTTAGCAGGACAGTTTTAACATATCAACTCCTTGACATTGCTATGCGATAAGCGGGACCATTACTGGTGACCCTCTCCTTCAAGAAGGGCTGTGTTGGCCAAAGTAAGCCCCTCAGCCCGTGTGTGGAATGTTTTTATGATGAGACTTCTCTCTAAGGTATACATCACCTTATTTCTGGATTCTCTAACAACCCTGGACAGGGATAGTTCCCATCAACCATAAAGACAGGAAGGGATCCAACTGAAGATTATAGTGTTCCATAGATGTCTGATTCATTTAGCTCATAAATTAATTTCAAGATCTGGGTTCGAAAGATCTTCTGGAATTCTGTTTTTTGTTTCTTTGTAGCATGTATACAACGCTTGTATTCATCACTGCACCATAGGAAGAAGAGGAGCTTGTGTAATATGGTGATTCTTTCTAGTTTTCTCTGTAGTGGTGCCAATTCTTTATTTGTTTAATCAGTCACTCTGTGTGCTTTATGGAGAAAAGAAATCACATTTCCATCTTTTATGCCAACCAGATGGATCTTGACCTTTTAGAACATAGGGCTAAACAAGCATGTTTATTAATAATGCTTAAAAAGTTTTAAAAAATCACAAATCATTGAAATTACTTGCATAATCAATTGACTACTAAATCAAAGTTGGAGATGTGTAATATATATACTTTTTTGCAGAAAGCTTGAGGGCCTTGCAAAATGTTAGACGTTTTAGATTGTAAGCTCATTTGAGTAGGGCCCTCCTTACCCCCTGTTTCTGTAAGTAAATTGTTATGTTATATACTACCTGTTATGTCCTGTTTACCCACAGTACAGCACTGCAGAAATGATGGTGCTATATAAAATTATAACATGGGTTAATTTAAATGTAAACATGTACGGGACAGACTTGGGTTGTGGTGTCATTTCCAGACACCTATTGTCTCTACCAGGCTAAAGCTGCATGGGAGCAGATGCAGATATCTCTGCTCCCTTAATTTTACCAAAAACATTTTAATTTTGTGTAATGGTCAAGTTACATCTTGGAACACTGATGTTCGTAGAAGACCTGGCTCTCTGTGTAAATTATTTGATATAAGCAGTGTGTTTCGGTGCATTTTATGTGTATATTTATCTTCAGTGTGTTTTGAGCAAAACAACATTATTTTTATTTTAGGTATATTATGCATGCGGAGCTGTCCTGGACTCTACTGAAAATGGACTTATCCTGTCACCGGGTTTCCCCAATAACTACCTCTCTGGATTTCATTGTGTATGGCAATTTTTTATTCCAGCAGGATCTCGCTTGCAGATTGAAACTCTGGATTTTGATGTTTTTGAGAGTCCAAGTGATAAAGAAGATCAGCTTAGTTCTATGTCTTCAGACATTACCAGCGTTACTGCTTATAAGAAAGTAGATATGGATGCTGTTCGCACAGAATCATCTTTGCCATTCAGCTCTGACAGTGTAACCATTCATACTACTACAGAACCTTTTGGTTACCCAAGTGAGGTCAACAGGCAAGTCATTGTCTCAAGAAAGAGCAGGGATAAAAATTATAAAGGAGAGGAGCCATTATTAACCTTGCAAGGTTTCTCAGCAGAAAAAAATATTCTTAATCAAGGTACAACTCGGAAAGAAGCGTTTCCTATAGCATCAAAGAGTGATGATAACCTTTTAAAAGATTCCAACAAATCTGTGTATCCGTTGACAGGAGGAACTTTGGAAACCGATGAAGGTGTAACCTCATCCTCCCCGATAATGGATATTGGCACTGTCCCCTATACTCCCCAACCTCAGCTGGTTGATGTGTGCCCCGATGATGTACTGTACATCTCAGACCTTACTAGGTTCTCAATGCGTTTCTGCGGATCCAATTCTCCACTTAATAAAATGCTGGTCTTTGGATCTCCAGTGGAGATGACGGAGGTAATTATGGAGCTAATAACAACTACTAACCATGGCAGAGGCTTTGCAATGCTCTTCAGCTACCAGAATCAGACAGCAGTGACTGCTATGGGCGTCCACGAAAGTCAGGGCAAAGAAGATATAATGCTTCTAGCGGTGATGTCTGCCACCATTTCATTTGCTTTGGTTCTGCTGTTGGTGTTTTGCCTGTCTTACCGGTAAGAAAATATCACTAACAAATATGTCTAGATAACACTGAATACAGTAGTTTTTTTGTAATAAATGCCTTCTTTAATACTTTTGCAAACTTCAGAAGGTTCTCCCTGGGAATATTGCTGCTTGTTATTAATATCTAGGGAATAAATACATCCTTATGGATAATACGATAAGTAGAACAAAATGTTACTTTTGGGAAAGTGCCAGAACCCCACTGGTTCACAGAACGTAACTGATTAATTATTCGAACTTCTCATCCACATACTTAATTAGGAAACGTCTTGCAACAAAAACTGATTGTGATACGCAGTCTTACCAAAACACTGTGTTCCCTGAGCTTTGCACTTTCATAGAGACTTTCAATGAGGGGTCAATTCTCTGAAGTCTCTGAGAAAACCATTATGAGGTAGAACATCGATATCCTGAGAAGTGAGCTTCATACTTTCACAGCTGGATGTTGCTTAAAGTATGTACATAAGAAAATCGAATTGTACTTTAGTTTTGTTTTAATTTGACTTCGAGGACTTGACAGCACCTGCCTCTTATGTGATTACTGGGATAATGATTCAGCTTTTCCTAACCCTTAGTACATTAGTGGGGTGTAAATTGGAAAGCAAAGTACATTTTCGACTGTGTCCCTTTCCACATGGAATAGGGGAAAAGAGGGTCAATGGGCATGCCACAAAGATGAAAAAAATATATAGAAGCCACCTCTGCCCACTCTCTGTACAATAGTACTTCACCTACTATGATGAACAACAATAGGGAATGGCCCCATATGTAGCCATCATACAATAAGATAAAAAGCTAAAAAAAAAAATTAAAAAATGACATAAAAGAAAATTATATCATGTGTATCATTGCCCATGTTCAAAACACATGGATGGGATTGTTACTTTAAAGTTTGAGATCCATTTTGCATAAAGGTAAAAATGTATTGCTGTGTTCACTGGTCAATAGATTTATTGTAAATTGTGTAAAATTTGCAATACTGTTTTGCCCCTGACAGTTCTGGTTATAACCTGATTTTAAATTATATTTTGGGAGGAGAGCAGTTAATGGATCATACTCACCAGATCTGAATCGCCTTACCATTTCTGAACCTTCTGTTACATTTTGTGAAAAAGTAGAATAACTTTCTCAGTATACAAGTGAGTTCCCAAGTCAAATAATTGGGCCATTAAATATAAAATTTTCTTATTTTACAGCAAATCAGACTGTATATCAAATGCTTACCCGGAATACAATGATTAAGTCAAATAATGGGCAGATTAATGTATAACATTTTGTTTTATTGTTTTCTAAAATCGTTTATTTTAAAGCTATCAGTGTGTGATAAATAGTAAAAGACATTAAGAGTTTTATAAACTAAATGTACTGCATTCCCACAGCAAAAAATGTTGAGCTTAAGACCGCCGTTAGCCAGTGTATAGTACAAGTGCACTGGTGGTAGACCAGTAGTTGTATAACGGCCAGTGGCCAGTAATGGCCTGAACAGGAGTAGCGCTGGCAAACCAGTACAGACTTTGGAGAGATGTGGCTGTGGGGCAGGGCTTTACCAGCATTTTGTGACCTATTAGAGTCGCAACTTATTGAGTAAAGGGCATTTTGTGCTATTTCTATACACATTCTTGATTTTAGGGAAGGCATTCACTTATAGCAGCAGGAATGGGGGGGGGGCAAGAGGGACACAAGGCTGTCAGTTTTCTCTTCTGTGATGCATATATTTTATAATCGCACACGACCAGTTTTAGGGAAGCACATCTGTATAAACTGGTTATTCTCTCCTGTGATACATACAATACACATTATATTCTGTGGTGTGTTCTGCTATCTGGCCAGGCATCTTAATGACCCCGTGATCACAGGAGGCAGAAAGACTTGCATAAGGGTTGCAAAGATCTACCAGTGAGGTAATTACGGCAGAACTTAGTGTCTTCAGACGTTGGCGGCTGGTTTGTATTTGCTGGAGGGTAAATGCAGGCCACCAAATAGCCACGCTATTGGCATAGTTCATACGGCTGCGGATTGCCCTTTTCCTGGCTCGTTCCTTGTTTACTGCGTGAGCTCTCTGAAAGGGTGACTTGTTAAGGAGCCAAGGATTCTATCTTTATTGGGCCAACGTGCACTGCTTTGAAAGAATGTCCTATTTTATACTTTCAGGGCACAAACTCTGGCAACAACAAGAGAACAGGACCACAGGGTATCCAAGTCCATAACCCCTACACTCTCTAACTAATTCATCCATATAGTCTACTCATTTAGTTCCTGGCAAATGTTTAGTGATTTCATGACATGTGCCTGCTGCTGTAACATGCAGTGTTTAATACCGTATGAATGGTCTCCATATGTCCTGTACAAGGTTCTTCAAACTCTGACAAAATGCTGTTTTTTGTGACATCTCCAATATACATGTAGATGTCAAAACTAAGATGCCATAGTAGGCTATGAGAGGCTAGAATGAATCATTGAATAATTGTTCTGGATTTTTTAAAATAAAATGCTTGCAATGGTATTTAAGTATAATCTAGATTATATATAAAGGGGGGGTTGTTGAGAATAAACTATTTTAACAGATCTGTTTCTTATGTTTTGTGTAATTCAGGCAGAAGATGTGTCCTAAGAGAGACCACACTGCAGACCAGACGACCCCACAGCTAGTGAGTTTGTGTTGCTTTTATAAAATACGGATGATGTGGTTTCCCTACGTTTCTCTTATTAATTGTATGTCATATTTAAATGCCTTAATACAACAGTATGGAAAGTGCTTACACTGATGTTATTCAGTAATTAGCATCTGTAAGAATGAGCTACTGATACTAGTGTAATGCCCGTTTTGGCCTTATTTGTCTTGGAGTATAAAATGATCACCAAACAACTGGCAATATTATATAGGTTGTATTTAAAAGCTTTGCCCCTTGATGAGAGGCATAGAGGAAATCACCATGGGGTCTATTTACTAAAGGGGGCTTGACAGAGTTGTGTTTCAGCTCCTTGTCTTCTATAAACATTTATAAAGAGCCAATCCCAGTGGGTTTCGTCTGCTGGAATAGCTTGGCTGACCTCGATAATGTTTAGTTAAACCCGTGAGAGGTCCTCAAAGTTTCTTTACCCATTGAACTATGCGTTATGTATGGCCAGCTCAGACCTTTTTTGTTGGGGGGAACTAGCTTGTGTCTGACTTTCATAATGACTTGTAAAGTCAATGAATTAAAACTACAACCCCCTGCACTCTCCTGCTGTCAGTTCAGTGAATAAACCCTGATATGTTATCCAGCGCTGGCTAATCCTGATTGCTTGTTTTGGAGATATCTTGTTTCAAAGCAAAAAGGAGCATTTTACTCAAATGGAGCTGAAATCCGCACAAAGGTCTGAAGTTCTGAACCAATCAACATAAATCTGCAATTTAACGATAGTCACCTTCAGGGCGCTCAACAACTACACACCACCTTATATTTTCAACCTGCTATGCAAACACACTTCTAACTGCTCGCTTCTTTCCTCTAATGACTTGTGTCTACTGTCATTACCTCTTCCCACTCGTATTCAGGATTTCACTCGTGTTGTACCCCTTCTGTGGAATTCCCTTCTCTGCTCCATCAGACTTTTTCCCTCATACTCATCTTTCAAAAGCTCTCTGAAAACCCACTTCTTTCAAGAAGCATGCAACCTTTCTTCCGAACACTTTTAGCCATCATCCTAATCAAGCCATCTGAATGACCAACAACCTCTACAGATCATTTTGAGTTAACCAACACATCCAAGCTGTCTTCTCCTATTGTTTCACTTCCTCCTCAACCGCCGACTAGATTGGAAGCTCGCAAGAGCAGGACCCTCTTCTCCTTTTGTACCAATTTGTTTTTGTTTGTGATTTAAAATGATTCCACTGATTGTAACAGCGCTTACAGAATCTGCTGGTGCTATAATAATATATGTAATGTAATGTAATGTTATTTATGATGTGTTCTCTTAAGAGTGGAGCCCAAAACGCAGCCTTAGAAGTCAGTGAGTTGCATCATGTTGCGCTGGGTGAAGATCTAAGTCGGGAGCTGGAATTAGCCAGTCAGGAGGAAAAGGGTAAGTGTGACGTTTATCACAATGTTTATTTTTATGAATGATTGCTGGTAGAACCTCAGATTTATGGAAAATGCATACTTCATGGCTGCATTTAAATCGTAGCTGCGCAATGTCTGTGTCTCATAATCTCTAGTTGTCTCTGTGCTTACATGGCATACCTGCAAATTTTGTTTGATATCACACTGCTGCGCCTGATGTGCCTGATCGAAAGAAGTGTGTGTGACTTTAAAAATGTACCCCGGCTTGCTCGCAAAGTGCTAATAGTCTTTATGCCACAGGCTATGCTTACGCTAATAGCGATGAAGCCCTTTATTATTAAATTTATTAAATTTATTAGATAAGAATAAAAATGTGCACATAGCAATCAAAAGAACAGATTACTGATTTTGCAATGGAACGTCTCAGGCCCCTGGGTCACGCCACATGGAATAATGTATTTGTTCAGTTCATTTTGTGACATGCCATTGGGTTTATTCACTAAAGGGAAAGGTGAAAGGTGGTGTTTGCAGGAAAATTAAGGTTTCAACTCTTTTATGCCAATATATGCTATGAAGGTTCATATATGTTTAATGCATATTTAAATATTTGTAGTCTCCGACTCCTTATACGTTGAATTATGGACAATACTGGGCCAGCTCTGTTGCTGGAGAAATGGGCCAGTTTTGGCATAGTGAGCAGCGACGGTAAGAGAACTGATGCATGTAAATTATAAATAATCCTACCTTCAAGGTATACCTGCTTATTCTGTTCATGTTTAAAATATACCTTTTATTGTTTAGTTTATGGTGCCAGTACATTTAGAAGCCTCACTTTTTGTGTTATATATCCATGAATTACCTGTTTCCAAACTTGTAGGTGCAGAACTTTGTGAGCGGTCGCTGCAGGAGGATCCATCTTCTTCTATTGCCACTGTAACCAGTGACGAGGTTTTCATGATTGCAGACGGAAGCAACAAAGAGAATTTCAGCTTCCCCAACTACCCAAAGGTCAAGAGTGTATACGTTTATTGACCGGCCCATGCAAACAAACCTAAAATAGTGATTTATCTATAATTCTAAGATGCAGAGTTGTAACTTTATTTTTCATTGTTATAAAATATTTTTTTTAACCAGACCCTACCCAAAATAGTTTTTGCTGATACTACATATTCTCTTATGGTAATTATGTTTAGCCAATTTCTGCATACTGCAAGCATAGTAACATAGTTCATAAGGTTGAAAAAAGACCAAAGTCCATCAAGTTCAACCTATATACATATTGTGTCCCTACTGTGTTGATCCAGAGGAAGACAAAAAAACCTTATGAAGCAGATGCCAATTGCCCCATACCAGGGGGAAAATTCCTTCCCGACTCCAAATATGGCAATCAGAATAAATCCCTGGATCAACGTTCTGTCCCTATTAATCTACTATCCATAACTTGTAATATTATTGCTTTCAAGAAACACGTCCAGGCTCCTTTTAAACTCTTTTATTGAGTTTACCATTACCACTTCCTCTGGCAGAGAGTTCCATAGTCTTACCGCTCTTACTGTAAAGAACCCCCGTCTGTGCTGGTGTAGAAACCTTCTTTCCTCCAGCCGTAGAGGATGTCCCCTTGTTATAGATACAGTCCTGGGTATAAATAGGTCCTGGGAGTGATCTCTGTACTGCCCCCTTATATATTTATACATAGTTATTAAGTCCCCCTAAACCGTCTTTTTTCCAAACTAAATAACCCTAATTCTGATAATCTTTCTGGGTACTGTAGTCCTTCCATTCCCCTTATTACTCTGGTTGCCCGTCTTTGAACCCTCTCCAGCTCCACTATATCTTTCTTGTACACTGGTGCCCAGTACTGTACACAGTATTCCATGCGTGGTCTGACTAGTGACTTGTACAATGGTAGAATTATTTCCTTGTCGTGGGCATCCATGCCCCTTTTGATGCACCCCATGATTTTATTTGCCTTGGCAGCAGCTGCCCGACACTGGTCGCTACAGGTAAATTTACTGTTAACCAAGACTCCTAAGTCCTTTTCCATGTCAGTCGTCCCCAGTGTTTTCCCATTTAAGCAGTGAAGCTTCCTTAAGACAAAATACAAAAAAAGGGGTAATGTGGATTGTGCTGAAATGTGGGAATTGGTAAGGAGATTTTTATGTAAATCCCTGTACCAAAAGTAGCCATTATCTCACTGCTCCCACGCTGCTTAGCACCACTGAGTATAAGCCTCTTTATGAGCAGGTAAGTCTCTCTTCATAGAGAAGGTCTTGTCAAACTTCTGCTCCACAAAACCTAATTGACTGGAACTCCCATGACTCCCAGTTAAAAAAAATAAAAATAAAAGTTCTTACCCAAATAGAAGTTGGCAATGCTAAGTATATTCTAGCTAAACTACAATTAAAGTAAAGGATATGGGCCTTCGTTTTCTTTTTTAAGTGAAAACCTATGGTTAACATTGGTTTTCAAGCTCAAAACCAGTGTTTTATGAGGGTTTAGTTTGTAGACCACGCCTTATCAGATGTTGATCAGATTAGACATGGTCTCTCTGTCAAGCTCTTTCACACTCTGATTAATAACATTTAGTTATCTCTCTTCATTTTTCAAGATCTCGTAATATCTTATTTTTTCCCTTCTCATGCTTTTCTGAGCCTTCCTGGCAATAGTTCTACATGTTACTTTCTACTTCGCTTTACAGGGTCGCATTCTTAAGAGGAGTGTTACCAGCCCGGCATCTGTATCAGACTGGTTGAATGCCGATTATACAAGTGTGGATCTCAGTGTGGACGACAAAGAGGCTGAAAGTCTAGAGGTGGATCCCGCGAGACAGAGAACATGGAGCATCCGTACCTTTAACAGTCTCCTGCCACCAATACCACAGCTTCAGGTGAAGTGGAGCAGCCGGATATCTGCTGGTTCCTTCACTAAGTTAGTAGACAGTGTAAGTATATCAAAGCAGATTGCTACAATTGTCAAATCTCAGTGGACTATGAGGCACCCTATTACAATGCTGCAGCGCTCCGGGTACTGAGCTGGTCTGCACAGGCAATGTGTGAATGCGTTCACACATTCAGGTTGGGGATAAGTGCTTGTACAAGCTCATATTGTATAAACATTGGCAATAGAATATGTTGTACTAAAGACCTGAGTGACCTATGTAGCATTATCATAGGATGCCTCCTTTGCCTCCAGTCTTTTGTCCCTGCTAGATCTGTCCCTGCCCACTGTGATGTTATTGTGAGCAGTAGATCACACGCAGAGTGGGGCTGCTAAAAATCGCCTATCCTCTGAAGCATCGCTCACTGTAGAGTTCCAAACTCTGAAGCAACATCAGCGCAAGCTCTGTGTCCAGAGCTTCATGAAATTGGCTTGTGCGCAGCTGCTTGGCCATGGAAACCCAAGAATACTGCGCAATGCCAAATGTCGGCTGGAGTGATGTAAAGCACACCGTCGCTGGACACTGGAGTAGTGGAAATGTATTCTCTGAAGTGATGAATCACTACCTCGGAGTTTGAGGAACAAGTCTGGTTTTAGCAAATACCAAGAGAACACTACTTACCAGAATTCATTTTACAGTAGTTTGGAGAAGGAGGGATAATGCCTGGGCTGTTTGTCTCTTCTAGGAAAGCCTTCCTAGAAGAGTAGAGGCTGTTAAAGCCTCAGAGGGAGTGCCAATGCCCGTGGTTATAGAATGGGATGTCTAACAGGTGTCATATAGGTGTGATGGTCAGGTGTCCCTATACTTATATAGTGTATTGGGATGTAGCAATAACCTTTTAGTATATCTTAAAGAATTTCTTCCATTCCCACTCAATATATCTCCAGAAACAATCAATAATATGTGCTTACATAATTAGTATTTTTCTGAAGACCGTAATCTACGCATTATAACAATGTAGCAGGGAAGATGCTGTTTAAATAGAAGACAGGTTTATGCGTTTGCAGATGAGATGTTTCATTTCATTTCACTTTTTTATGTATTATGATGGTCTAAGTAATGCAGAGTCATCTCTAATGGCATCCATAATAGTTATTCTCTATTAAATGCCCATAACTCCAATGTATTGTGATTTGAAGTCCTCTCTCTGGCTTCCATAAACGCATATGAAGCTTTGTGATATGACCCTGCACTTTTGGTGATATCCCCTGTGTGTTCCGTGTATATGTTCGTGCAGGTAGTGGTTATTATTTCTTCCATTTTTATTTCAGGGTTGTACCATTCCACCCACTATCTCAAGCCCTCATATTCCTAGAAGAGCAGGCTCAGCTATACAGATAGAGGGCAGTACCAGCCGTTTATTCTCCGAGTCGTCAGACAGCAATGCATCCTATCCCCTCACCAATTCCGCACAGCTAAATCGCAAACTCCCGTCCTGCAACCTCAAGAGGACCCGGCCTTATTTCGGGTTTCTGAATGGTACCTCAGATGCTCTCCGCTCTTCCAATACGAAAACTACATGTGCTAAGGAGAAACACCTATGCCAAAATTCTGGCACAGAATTCACAAGTTGTTTCAAAAGCCCTATGACTAATGGAGTCCACACCAAAGAGCTTTCTATGGATGTGGAGAAGCCAAAGACTGTTTTTGTAATTTGTGAAGAAGCAGATGACCAACAGCCTCTAGTATTTGATGACCACCTGAGCCCTAGCGAAGAAGTATTATCTGGATCTTTTGAGGGTAGTTCTAGTAGATGTGAAGACGATGCCACAATGGATAGTTGTGATTTCAGCACCTGCGTGAAAGTTCCAGAAGATTACAGAAATCCATGTACAAGGATCACGTCTTCATTTAACTCTCACGTGACCAATCAGTCCACAACCATTAATTCTAGACACAAATCCGCACAGGATATACATTCTTCATTTAACCAGATGGGGTTGGCTACAGACTGATGTTCCTCAGAACGTGTCCATTAATTTAAATATAAACCTGCAGTTTCTTCCACGGATTTGGCATTTCTTATGGCAGTTGATCAAGGCCCTTCACTACTGCTACTGATTCAAAGCCAAGAAAATGTTGTGTGTTCACCTAATATTCTTAAATGCATCATAATTATGTGCCAAACAATGAAAAGAGCAGTTACCACCAGCATTAAAACGCTGGACAAATTTTACTGCTTGTAGACATAAATACTAACAAATGTACATTATAAGAAAACCTTCTCAAAGACAATGTTTGACATAGGAACAAAACAATGATGGGAAAATGACATGACTTACCACTATATTCCATTTTTTTTCTACTACTGAACATTCTTCATTCATTTATTCGACAGTTTAAGACTAATTTTCTTATCTAGATGTACAGGATACACTTCACAGAAGCCAGCTATTTTCTGAGGTTAAACTGTATTTTTTTTTTTTAGAACTTGTAAAATGTATATATTCTTCCGGGGTTGAGGATTACAATTTATAGGAAAGCAGCTAGCAAATTGATCAGTGATTGGGGTTCCTACATGTAATGCACAAAGCAACATATCATTGTTTACTATTCACACACAAGAGTACTATGCAATGGGGCATTGGTATCCGTTTCTGGAGTGATTTTTATTTATCAATCACCTCCCACCCAGCACTACTTTAATTTTTTCCCTAGTTATAGATATGTATGTATTTTAGGAAGGCACACCCAAGTATATATTAGGTATTCTGTAAGCACTTACATGATCACGAACATTACAATGATTAAATCATGCTATCATCATGAAGGAATAAAAAAGTAATTTTAGAAAACATACTGAAAAGTACACAAGCAGGTTTTCCACATTGGTGAAAAAAGACCTACAATCCACTCAAAGAGAGAATGTCTCAAATACATCAGTTATATAGTGGTATTAAATTTGTATTTGTAGCCAGAGTAGCTAATTCTTAAAAAGCAGGTTTATTTTGAAATAATTCACACACATCTTCCAAGGAACGTGGGCATGTATACCAAAATAGTAACCTCAGTGAAAACCAAGATGTCTATGAGTATTGCAACAAACAATGCATTAACTTTTGATTTAACAGGTCGACAAAGCGGTTTAATAACGTGAAATATCCAAGATTTCAAAAAAAGGATTTACATATTTTGTTGACTCCTTTCCGCAGAAGCCAGTTTGATACTATACCCCCCCCCATTTCATCTGCAAAGTAGAAAGTTTATATATTGCTTGTCCAGAATCATTTTCAGCAGTCGTGATCCGTAATTAAAACGTAATTGTGAAATACAGCGATATAAAATATTAAATGATTTTGTCCTAAAGCCTGGGGTTATGTGTTTTCCTAATATAATACGCATTATTTTGGTGGAGCATGGTATGTAATTGCTATAGTCCCACCCTATGTAAAGTTGCAGCCTTAATGAGAAATCCACATTATGATGGTCCCATGCCTATGAGGTTCTGCTGCTTGAAGAGCTTGGTTGGCCCTGTTACATGCATAGTTAAAACATTGTGACATCTTCAAAATCTCACATAAAAATGCATCATACAGGACCAGCTCAGCCCTCCTTGCTGGAGAAACTGCCTGCGTTGGCCATAATGAATAGTTAAGTATAAGAGTATACTCTCCTGCGAACTCACCCTTTAGTGGACAAACGTTTAAGTCTTCTCACTATTTTAATAATATGTGCTGCATCTATTTGCTGTGAGCTAGCACGTGACTAGAGGACAGGCTGGCCACTGCTTGATATCAAAAGCTCAGCTCCCATGTTTGGCTTGCTGAGCATTACGGAAGATGGTTTTACATCTGCTGGGGAGTTATTGCCCACCCCTAGAATAGTCCTTCCATCTCTCAGGACACGGAAAAATCATGGGTAACAGTCATATGACTAGAGACTTATGGAAGGTCACGCAGAATAATGACCAAAAAACATGCAAAAAGGGACAGGGAGCCCAAAACCAGAAGATAACAAGAAACAAAGATGTATTCATAGTAATAACTCCTTAATAAGCACCGACCAGGCCGAGTTTACTTTAAAGTAGGAGGAGGATCAGGAATAATTTAAAAATGTAACCCGCTTAATGTTTTTGCATTCTATTTGCATGTAACTATTGGTAACATCAAAGGGGTAAGAGTGGTGCAGGCAGATTACCTCCTGCCAGACAACACCAATAGCAGAAAACATTCCCAGGAGAAGTTTGGATGTATTAATGTAACACGTAATATGTATTCCCTCATGATAATAATAATAACGCTGCTAATAATTTCCCAGCCTCAAAGCACATGAGAAACATGCTTTCAATCACTATTTCTTAGAGGGATGTAAGGACCACTGAAAGGAAGGAGTGAAAAGTAGACACATTGTTACAGGTTGTTTTTTTTTTTTTTTTAAATAACACAAATGTTTGTTAATAACCAAAGAACAAGAATTTTAAAGGTCAGTTACAACAGTCATAGGGCATGGCTGTTGGCTCATTGCCCACAGATGAAAAGTTTATAAACTTCAAGGATATTCTACTCCAGAAATAAATTGAGTTTTTAATGACACGTGACAAATCCAGCCTTTATCATCCCTGCCTCTTCATCTGGATTACACACAAAGATCCCATCTGTCTCTAGATATTGAATACATTAGCACAATTAGGTTTAGGTCACTTTGTGTAAAGTAACATGTGTGTGACACAACTGCCATCAATGTGTGAAGCTGTCAACAGCCCTTTGACTACCGAGTTCATAGATAGTGGAATATTCAGGTTAATCCTCAGCACTCCAGTCGGGAAAGCGGAGAAGCACATCCAGTAGCGGGTTGATTGTAGTTGGCTTAAATCCTAAGCGCCAAAAACCATTCAGTTCTTGAAGCGTGTTTGTTCACATATATGGTTGAATTTCCTAAAACAACATTTAACACTATGAGATCAAACAACCCCAGGAACTGTAAAAAACACATTTGTTTTGAAATCCTGCTATATGCAAATCCCAATGAACACACACACACTATATATATATATATATATTATATATATATATATATATATATATATATATATATATTTCTTCAGAGTTCTTCCAATTTAGAACAAGTTCTATTTGGGGGTTACAGCCTGTCTGATACGCCTCAGCATATGCCTTGTGTATCACGAGCCTGGAAGGTGTTTCTCTAGGGTAACAGGCAGAATGAAATACTTACATCGCATGGTGTGCTTTGACCTGAGTTCTGCAGTTGCGTCCCCAGTAGCAATTTGGCCGAGAGGTCACTGAGACTGAAAAGGAATTAAGATAAATCATCAATAGGAGACCCGCTCACCACTTAATTTACTGTTATGGGGCTGTAAAGCGTCATAAATGACAAGCAGTGTTAAGCTTTTTATAGTTTGCATCATCGTTTTCCAAATAGCGAGGCTTCAGAAACATGTATATATCATTAGCTGACTGCTGTCATTGGATCAGGCTGGTTAAAGAGAGGACGCGGTGCAAAGAAGTACTTCTTCCCCCTATCTCACCTTAAAGATGTTTTTAAATTTGTTTCTACTCCAGGAGCACAGAGGGAACAAAACAAAAAGGGACCTGCATAATAGCTTCTCCATAGAAATCCGCATGTAGACAAAATATAAATGTTCTAAGAGTCTCTGATTAGTTATCTGTACCACTGTATGTAAGGTGGCATCATATAAACTAGTGTTCCAGTAAGTTTCTATTGATCTGGAATGTTTCGTACAGCCTCTTCTCTCTCTCTTTTGAGTAATGCTTTTCGTTTCTGTCTAATAATGACCTTTACACAAAGACTGGGGAGATAACGCAAGACCCAGCATCCTGGACTTTCCGTGACTAATAGATAAGCAAACCAAGTCACACCAGATATCACTGTAACGGTATAAAGTGGTTCAATACAGACCTCATATACATTGTCTCCGAATTCTTCCTTACCAAGAAGACATATAACCCTGCCAGAGTTGTGGGCTTTCATAGCCACTGATATGGACTCAATGCTAAGCAGCACGTTAGTCTTTGCTATACAAAAATGGCTCTGGCATTTAACGAGGAAGAAGCGAAATATATGTAGGAAAAGACAGCAGATGTTCCTTTTATGGAAAACTACATCTTAATCTGAGTTTTGAATTAACTAAAGGATAAAATACAGTGTAGATGCAGATAAAGCAAGCTACAGGTTAAGTACCTTAATCGGCCATCATATAATACAGAAATGTGCAGGTTTTCTTGATAAACCGAGCACAAAACTTGGATACAATTAAATCTAGCCACACCATTAACCTTTACATCTGTCTATACAGAACAGGAAGGAACTGTAGCCTGCATGATAGATGATGATGGTTAAATAAACCAAGAGAGCCTATTTTCTCTGTTGTCATTGAATGGAGTACCTGGTAAGTCAGCGGCTGGGATGTTTTGCCTGTACTGGTAAGTTAGATCTCTAAAGTTTCGCAAGCCACAGAAGTAGCAGAGCACAGTAGATCCATTTATCCTGTAGTCTGAGAGGATGATAAAAAAATCAAACACACAAAATAGACATGTCAAAAAGAAAATCACAAACTGGTATTTAACATGCTGACTAGGTGACGAGGGAAAGAAATATTCTAGAAAAGCCGATTAAATCCACTGCAAGAATAAGAGCGCAGCCAGTGAAGAGCTAATTCAAGGAGATGGAGAAGAGAGATTGCGGTCGCCATGTTTTGCCTCCATTTTTCTCAGTTTAATGAAATTGCTCCCTGAGAAAGTTGTTCTATCGGAAAAGCTAACAAAGCCTCTAGACCGGGCCAAAACTAATTACTATAAAAAAAACTTATGCTTGTCAATGTTTAAGTACATCAAGTATTTTCATTTTAGTACTAATATTACTAACTAGCTTTACACTGCAGAACTAAACAAGGTTAAATGGATGTACCGCACAGATGTAATTTAGACATGTAATGGGTGCATGAGCACCATCTAGTGGAAATGTTATTCACTGCAACATACCCAGGAGATTTAGACTTCCTTAAGCCACTTATTTAAAAGGGCATCCTACAAGCAAGAGGCTCACCTGGAAGCATAAAAGACCCTCTCTGGACAGCTGCAAGGCTTTCATTAAGCAAGTCCTTCCACGTCAAGCCTCTGGATGCCAGGTAATTCTGAAACCAATTACAAGAGAACCTATTTAGTTACCCTTTTAGTAAGAGCTATAACTCCTTTATATGTGTTCATATCTGTCAAACCCCACACTAGTTGTACCAAAAACAACTTGATAATCAAGATAGTTCTGCCTAAGTAATATTGTGCGCTCCCTCAAACAATCAGCAAAAGCCTTCATGTTCCCTTGCCCAAGGCTGGTGAATTTTAGGTCCCAGAAGCGTTATAGGAACCTCTGGCCGTAGTAGCCACAAACAGGAATCCTAACTGCAAGTTGATTGAAGACATAGGATTAGTTGGCAGTTGTACCACTTCATAAATTGGGTGTTTTTTCTCTCTCTCTCCAGGAAGCGGATTTAGAACTTAATTTCTGTAAAGTATTTAACGCTGTCTCTGGTAGAGGTCTCATACATAAATGGGTTTGGATATTAGAATAATTGAATAGGTAAAGCAATGGGTGAATGACAAGAGACAAAAGGTCGTAATTAATGATAATGCCTGTGACATGTAATTATTAGCAATTTCATGAGGTTTAAAATTCCGGTATCTCTCAACAATAAGACAGACATTCCTGGTAAGGCTAATTATCTATGTAGCGTTAGAAGAATACATGAAGAGTACTGTGCTGCCATCAACAAGGGAAAGGTACTGGAAGGGGATTATTTGTGCAGATCTAATTGTGCATATTTCTCCTCTGGGATCAGGTTCTATGTTTGCATGTAGGACCATAAGGAAATATTCCTGTAACTAATCTATTGTAAAGAAAACAGTGAACCTGCTGTCTAGGTAGGACTACAAATAACTTTTAGCAGTTTGCAACCACATGACAGCTTTAGTTTCCTTACACAAAATTCTGTTAGCTACTTTTGCACGTAGTCTTGGCTTATTGAATATTCTTCCTGACAGATAATAAATATACTGCTTCATGTCTAGAAGCTTTTAATCCATCATAATACCAGTTCCTTCTTGGGTAACCATAATGGGCCAATATATTAATTCCAAAGGCTCTGCTCTGAGTTAGTATGCACCTTCGAGGCTTTGAGCCAGCAAGCCCTCTTCCTTCTTGCAACTAGCTCAAGTTAACTCCTTGGTCACGTCTCACATTTTTTTTCTTATTATTCTAATGGAAATGTTTTTGGGTTCACAAGGATATTAGCCTTGTACTTATTTTCCTTTAAATGTTACACACTTTTTAATTTTTTTTTAAAATAATATCCAAACCACATATATACACCAAAAAAGATAATGGTTACAAACCTCACCTTAAGAATGTCTGACTCATAATTATTGTTGTTAAGTACAGAATCCAAACATTTCTCTCCAAGATTTAATTCTGAAAAAAAAAAAAAAAAAAAGAGTAATGACAAACGAATTGTGATTTGTGCTGCAAGAGTAATACATGATCAATATGGTATTAATAAAAATGAACGAAACACGAAAACAGACAAAATAGTACCGTACCACAGAATGGAGCTAGACATCCAAAACAGCCCATCCTGGTACATCCCCAGTACATGTGACAGAACGGCTGTAAACACACAGTGCCTGGGAAAGTAAAATGCACACCAACATATGTAGTGGTTTCAAAATGAAAACATGTTAAGTTACTGAAAAAAGTTTGCTGAAAACCATTATTAGAAAAGATAACACACATCTACAATTCTATTGATAGAACTGACACGGTAACATATCTATAAAGCTATATGTATGTCCATGATATATAATCTATACAGACCGCACCACTTTATCCTCCCATATGTGCCAATCATTACTACATAAGTTAGTAAACAAATGATAAACAAATTCCATATTGTCTCCAAAAGTACGAAAACAGAATGACTTACATTGTTGCGGTGCAACATGGGGGTTTTGCTCCCTTTCTGCCCTCCGGTCGGGCATTGGCTGGAAGCAGCAGGTGCAGATCACGTGACTTCCCTGGGAAGGACATACATATTCCTGGACAGCTGCGAGGACAGAAAAGGCAGTGAGAGAAAGTGAACAACTTTACAACAAAATGTCAAACTTTAAGGGAACTCAACAACACGGTATCTTACGGCTGTTGCAGCGCCCCCTCGGAATGGTGAGCCAAAGGGTGCCCTGAACATTGTCCTTAGGAATAACAAATTGCAATGTACCAGAGATTAATGTAAACCCATGGCCATGGCAAATCTATATCACCTATGAATCAAAGCATAAAAACCAACCATGCTTACAAAAATGTATAAATAAAATTCTCAAAACCAACCTGAGGGAAAGTTGGAGGAGGTAGAGGGAGCATCACCTAGAGCTTCAGGAGGTGACAGATACGGTGGTGGTGGTGGCGGCATACTGTGCCTGCCGTATCCTGGGCACTGCCGGCACACTGTGTAAGGCTGGCTGCGTGGAAAATACAAAATGCAACATGAACCATGCAGAGTATTGGAAATATCCCTTACTAAAATGCAGAACTGGAGAATTTCTAATAAAAACAGATCCAATAGATATCAGTGCATCCCTCCCAAGAATAATAAAACAGTAATAACAAAAATGGGACTAGAGGCTCGAAAATGCCTTTTCCAGGACCTACTCTTTTATCATAATTGCACATTCAGGTAATCAGGGAGCAGCGGCCTCAATGAAACGACGTGCAAACAGAAGCCTCCAAGCTCAGCAAACCTTATATCTGAGGATTCACTGTCCACATCAGAAAGCTCCAGCAGATCCTCCGAACTTCCCTCTTCGTCCGAGAAAGACCGGCGTACTTTGGGCTGCAGCATGTCCTGTGTGATTTTGTTCCGTGCATCCATGCTGCGTCTGTCTTCCTCACTGCGGCACTTCTCTGTATTTTAAAAAGTCCAAATTAGATAAAACACCAAGGTGGCAAATTTGTGTTTTGCACAGAGGAGGAGACATTCTACTATCAGGACTCTAATCCATTATTATTAAGGAATCTAGTCTATTATTATTATGACTACACTGAGCTGGATGTACCCTTGCTGTACTTTAATACTGCGGCTATATTAAGAGCATCAGGGCCACTTTTCAGCCAACAACAAGCCTTTATCCCTTAACTACTTGCCTGGGTGCTGGAGCAGATAGGCTTCGACCAGGTTGTTCAGTATGTGGTTTTTGCAGATGCGCTCGACGGGACAGCGGCAGGTGGGACAGAGGGAAGAACGCTCCATCCAGCCGGAGTAGCAGGCAGCACAGAACGTGTGCATGCAGGGCTGCAAACTGGTAGAAAATATCCATATGCTACATGAAGTGTTCTCTGTGCCAATTATCAGTTACATCTAATATATCCTAAGTTTTGTGTGAACTTGCCCATGTTGAATACGCCTTTTTTATTATAAAAAGGAGAACTTGTCACATTTGAGATAATCCCTAATTGTAATTGCTTTGGCTATTGACTTTGTTATTAATACAAAATACATTACTTTCTGTATGCAAGAGCGGCTATATGTCTTTTCCACAAAAAGGTTCCTGAAATGGTCCAGGTATTGGTTTTCAAAACCAGATATTACGGTTTTAACTAAAATGTGTCAGCTCCCCATTGCTCAGAATTTGATTGATTACCACACTGTTTTCTTACTTACTGTACTATTGTTTTATTTTTACATATAACAAAGTATAAAGTGTAATCTGGTAAAAGTGCCATTGTGTGGAACATTTCACTTTTCTCCATGGAGCCAATTGTTCCATCTTTACTTTCTGAATTGCTCGTATAGTATGAACTAACTTCATTTCCTCCGTATGAAACATCAAGAAAATATTATTGGTTCAAGACTGTGTCATCAATAAAACAAAGCATTTGAAGTCCAATGAACGGCATAAGGGGCTCAGAACACTGAAACGTAAATTCAGAAATATTCTATCAATGCTGTTCAAGGACATAGAAGAGTCCACTGCAATTATTGACTAGTTAAACTGAATTCAATTCAAAAGTAAAGCACCACTTAAGTCTACGACGAGGGGAAAGCCAGACTGTTCCAATGCCAGAGTCTCCATTACCTGACACAGTCATGCAACAACTCTTGACAGATGATACAGGTCAACGTCTCTTCCATCTTGTCCGGCTTCACACTCGCACCCTTCATTTCCTCCGGTGCACATTTTAAAGTATCAGAAGTTGCAGAATTTTCTGAGCTGTCGTCCTCTGCAAAAAATTACCAAACTAAACTAAACTGTAAACATTTCTCCCTGAACTGTGTTTGCAGCAGAACTGTTTAGAGCCCGATTATCTACTAAAAAGTGACAGGCACCATGAAGATAGACTTTCATAGAACAGTTATGTGTAATGTTTATAGATATATATATATATGGAGATATATATATGGATAATTGGGGAGATTAGATTGTCATAACGTTTTCTGTATTATTCATGCAACGTTGAACCCCATACCCTGCTCCCCAGTATTTATGCCTGCAATGCTATACATAAGGACTCATCAAATAGGATTCGGGTGGAGGCTGCATGGTTAAATACACATGCTTGTCCTCTGTATGTAGCACATGAACCTTCATACGGACAGCCTACATAACCGAGATCATTCGTTTCGGAGCACTAACCTGTCCTGAGCCTCTTTTTTGGAGGTGGAAGATCGCCTTGCTCGGCTGTTTGCAGGGTATCCGTAAGGAGAGGTCCTGCAGCTGTCTGTCTGTTATCTGGAGTGAGACCAGAACCGCCAACTCTGGCCTGAGACTCCTTATCGTGTTGAGGTTGTGCTACAGTAGCTACTAATTCAGTCCCTGAAGATTTTAGAGAGGAAACAAATACATCTCAGCAACATAAAACAAATAAGGTAACAAACTATTTAACAAACTGGGTAAACTGTTCAGTGATATTCAGGATAGAAAATGAACCAGTAAACTATATGAGGAATCTATACATCACCTTTTTCTCCATTTATAGAAATAATGTTTGAATATCGTGTAAAATATTCCCCTTTATAGTCTCTGGTTCGATTGAAGGCTTATTAACAGAAAGGCCTGCAGTGAAAACATATAGCAGTAGGATGCTCCGGCCATCACCAACCTGTTGAGAATGGCTGAAACTGCAGTGCAGATGATGGCTCGCTGGCAGAGGTAGTAGGTGTGCTGAAGAGGTTGGAGGTGGATGTTGATGGCCGAGGTTCTTCATAAGACATAAGCGTGTCCTGAGAAGATGACACGGTCTTATCGATTTCCTCAGTGCCTGAGGTATCTGCAAGAAGTGATCGCATGGATTTAGCAAGCATGATTAGAACAGATGAAAACAAATGCATATGCAAAAGTTCTTTGCACCTTTTCACAAAGGAATACAAACATACTTTGGTTGTGAAATTCCAAAAAGAGTTTTCTTTACACTAAGTTTAACCGTCTATCAGTGCTGAACTGAAGGCTAACACGCGTGTAAGTCATCAGCGATTTCTAGTGGTTAACATGGCACCATCCTTTCTCAATGAAGAGAGCTCTGTCCATCTTTTCACAGCCTTTGCTGTAGTAAGGTTACTATGCCACCTTTAAGCACGGCAACACAAAGGTGGAAAGATAACTGTGATGCATAAGATTACACAAGAAAACATTTTAAAGAATACATATTTAAAGTACCTTCTTTCTCTTGCATACTGTCCTGTGCTTCATTCAAAGATTTGTACATATATGCAACATCTGAAAGCAGACAAAAATGGTAACAGGAATTATCTGGGGTTTATAACCGAATCAAAAAGTGTTTTCCAGAAAGAAAAATACATACCATAAATAAGAGCACAATAAGGAAGCAAGCCGCAGAAAAGGGAACTTTAACCAAACTGAGTTTTCAGTATATATATATATATATATATATATATATATATATAAAAACCACACTGGGCAGGAATTGCTATTTACTCATCTGTGTGCAAGTCATTTATATTTCTTTCGGACTCACTTTGCTCTGGCTCATTTTTCTTATAAACAAGATAGATGACATCCCCGTTTTTCAGCGGGTACGACTGTTTCTTCACCAACTTCAGCCTGTTAATCACCGTGCCATTTGTGCTGTAAAGTAACAGAATAACACAGTGAGGATCGGGGGGGTTTTGACAATGGAGAAAGAGGCATGTGAACAAACAAGGACATCCATCTCCAGTTCAAAGGATGAGGGCTATAAAAAGCTTGCGCAACAAAACTAGCACGATTAACACAATCGTCTGATCTGAAGCGCTTGAATGGATAAGGCACCTCTCATGACACTGATCCACGTTTCTTGACCTACTCGTGCTACTACTACATGTTGTATGAAATCCTGGCAGAAATCACATATTTGCAAGGGGAAGGCCCAGGGAAAAACCCAAATATTTTTCTTTAACATAAAATATAGTGCTGCATACATTAATGTAGCCTGTACTGAAGAAATGTTATTTAATATTTTAAATCTATCTATTAAACTACTTTTATCTGCAGACAGTGCTGGTAGTCTGGATGACTTTCCCTGATCCACAAGTTGATTATTTATGGTCACTAAAGGGCCAGCATGAAAAGGTGTTAGGGTGTTTGTCTAGCAGACTGGACTAAAAACGATTATATGCAGCTCCTTGAATACATTATTTTTAGCACACACTAGAACTTTTTTTTTTTTTTTTTTTTTAATTAAATGGCACATTGTGAAACCTATTTTTAATCTACTACTAATAATGAAAAAGTATCAGTTTGAACTGTAATGTTTTGTGTATTAAATGTGTCTGAAAGCATCGATTTAATCAAATAAAATGGTTGTAACTGTGCCAGGGTACACAGATGACTAGGCTTCGCTCCATGTAGCCGTTACCTGGTGTCTTCTAAGGAAACAAGCCCGGATTCTTCATCCACTGTGATTTTGCAGTGTTCCCCAGAAACCAACTTGTTGCCAGGGAAGGAGAGGTCACAGGCTGTGTAATTAAATTAGAACATTAAGAAAACAACAACAAAAAAACCCAGACAATGTACCAACATAAACTTAAATAACATCACTTAGCATATATTACATTATACTGTCATCTAAATGTAAAGCTTTCAAACTGATCCACATAATTTATCACGACCCATAGAGCTCAACTATTTTGCCCAAGGACCTCAAGGAATATCCAGTGAAGTAAAGAAGAGGTAAGATCCCTAGACAAACACAGATTATACCAGGGACATGTAATCGGCAAGTGGCGGCACTACAGACTAAGCCACTAAGAAAAATCATCATACGTGAATGTAAAGCATCTGAGAAAAATGGGGAGCTCTAGACACGTTTTATAAAATAATACGACGGACATTATCAGCATAAAATTTGTTGACAAGCATATAATAATCATTGCCTACGACAGGTCGCCATGGCGACTGAGAATTTTGTCCTGGCGCCTAGGTATGGGGCGTCCAACGTGCGGCCCACCGGACTTCAATGCGTGTCCAGCCCACCGGGTAGGCTGGCCGACCAACGTTCATGTAGTGTGGCCCCGAGGTGAGGCGGTAAGACCGCCGTGTGCGCACGCTGGCCGCTTTCACACACCGTGCTGCTGAGTGGCAGTGCCTCAGTGAGGCTCTTTGTCCCGCCCCTTTCGAGACATGACACTGAAAGGGGCGGGGCTCACAGAAGAGCAAAGGAAGTTGTGGATTTGGTCAAAGTTAATGGTCTCCTCAATGCTGACAAGCACAGGCAGATACTTATCCGTCATAGAATACCATGAAGGAGGCATCTGATTGGCCCAAAATGTATTCTGCAGCATGACAGTGACCCCATTTAAGACCTATCTTCAGCATAAAGGACAAGTAACCCCTAATCTCAACACCATCGAGTCTGACATTACATGGAGAGAGAAGCAACTCAGGCTGCCTAAATCCACAGAAGAACTGTGCTTAGTTCTCCAAGATGTTTGGACTCACCAGCCGAGTGCCTTAAAAAAATGTGTGTGTACCTAGAAGAACTGGTGCTGTTTTGAAGGCAAAGGCTGCTCACAGCAAATATTATCCGATAATACACTAGGTGGTGCCCGGATAATAACACAAGCACTGTTTCTTTCCTTCTGTTCACTCACTTTGCATTTTGTTAAAAGATAAAAACAAACAAAAACGAACATGTCTATTTTTGAAAGCATTCTTACTTTACAACATTTTTTCACACCTTCCTAAAACTTTTGCAAAGTAACATATATTTCCAGAAATGAATAATTATATAAAATATATACAGGACCAACAATGTTTTTCTTCTTAAGTTTTTTTTTTATGACCAACCTACTAAATAGACATTATTTGCCTATACGTTAATTATCTTAGGTTACACTAGGAGGAGGTGTACATACATACATACATACATGTAAATTAAAATCTGAAAAAAAGTGTCTGTGTCAAAATGTAAAAGCTAATTTTTAGCCCTGCCACAATATATATATATATATATATATATAATATATATTATATAATATAATATGTTATAACTGCACAAGAACCCTCAGCCATTGTCTGAAATAAACAAAATCTGCATAGGGAAATAAACACGGAGGAAAAGCTCAGAGTAGGAATATATGTATACGTATATATATATATATGTGTGTGTATAATATATATATATATATATATATATATATATATATGTATATATATATATATATATACACACACGCAGCTTGGAATTTGAACATCCACGCTTCGTTGTCAATTTGCAATTAGCAGAACGCATGTTTTTTTCCAAATCGTTGGATGGTTAATATATAAAAGCATAAAAACAGAACACAGATGTTAAAGCGCACAAGGCTTCTGAATATTCAGAGCAAGCAATCCCACCAGAGAGCCAAGCCCTGGAGACTGGGGTGGTTTTACAATAATCGCAGTAAAGCTTGCTTCATTACGGTATTAATAAGACAGCTGAGCTTTTAAAAACGAACAACAGTGCTAGAGCTTAGGAGTGTCAGGTGGTAGGTTACCTTTTTTCCTTCCTATCGTCCATTCCCTTTTGCAAAGAAGGAGTTCAGATGCAGATTCTGTTTCGGCTCCCAGCAGCCTGCTCAGTTTCCCCCAGGGCTTCATCTCCCCAAAGCCTTCCATCTCCATTCACATCTGAATCGGTAAAAGAAACACAATGTGTTAGGGGGCAGGGAGGCCTAAACTTACCCTTCAGGGAGGCTCAAGAGCTCAAAGCTCCCCTCCCCACCATCCAGACACAACAGTAGCAGCTCAGACTGCACAGAATGCCATGATTGTAACAATTTCCATCAGAAACACACACTAACACCCCCAACACCCAAACAACAGAAACATGCTATGCGTAAAAATTAACATGATGCTGGGGGAGGGGATCTGTACAGCAAACTCATTTCAATAGTGAGCCCCAAGTCTCAAGGCTCAAAAGAGACAAAGCAATCATGTCTTTGGTGACGTTTGAAGCCGTTATACGGATTCAGCGTTAAGACAATTAATATATAGAACCATGTGCATTAAAGTTGTCATGGGACGCCACTCTAGCCAAAGGAGCTGCAAACAGTTACAGATGGGGTGTACATTTCTTCGTGCCATGTTTGTGTTGTTTCCCTAATGCAAAGAATGCAGAAGATGTTTTTTCTTTCGCAATATCCAACGACAGCATGAAATACGAAATGAAAATATGTGTTCAGTGATATCGGAGATCACAAACGATTCGCATGTAAAGCTAAATAAAGTAGGCACTCTGCCTGGGATATACTTATTGTTGCAGCCTGTATTGTTCCAAGAGGTTTCCCAGTTGAGTCACAGAGTGGGGGCAGAAGGCAGCTGTCTGTGAATGTGGGCGTCTGATTGGGTGATGAGATGCCATGGAATTCGAGAGTGGGACAGACTACAGGCGGGAGGTGTGGGATCGGTTGGGGGAGGTCTCCTTCCTCCTAAATGTGGAGAACTTACACCGTTTACTTAATGTGGATGGAGGAGGCGGAGGGATTTGGCTGGGAAGCATTTTCACCTTCTGACATAAGAATCCAGAATGCTGGATCATAATAAGCGGTTCAGACAACAAGATTTCACCGGTGGGTTGGACGGAGATATCAGCGTCTTCATTAAGAGGATAAATTGAAACAGGGACATCCATGAAAATATATGCAGTCAGAAGGAAGGATGAATATAAAAGGGGAGGCATAGCGATGCAAGATGTCGAATTAACGCAATAATCGTTATATGCGCCACATAAAAAAGACAAAGGATAGGCAACCAAGGGCAACGGGAAGGAGACAATAGAAGATCAAAGTAATGGAGAAAGCAAAGGAGGAAATGGGGGGTGAGAGACAACACAAAAAAGGGGAATAGTAGCCAAAGAAATAGGAAATCAAGGAGTTAAAGGAAGAGTGAAAATCAAGATAATAGAAAGGAGAGAATGCAGTAGAGAGCAAATGGGATACGGTGGGAGTGCAATACGTGCAGCAGGTGACAATAAGGTACATGGTGTATACAGACAGCAGATATATATATATATATATATATATAAATATATATATTATTTTATATTTCATTTACCTCCTTCTCATATATATAAATATATATGAGAAGGAGGTAAATGAAATATGAGAAGACAAAACCGGAAGATGTATCTATAAACAAGGAGTGACAGGGCTTTACGAGTGCTCCGTAGGGGAACAGAAGAGTAAAAGTGAAAGGGATTAGAAACATCATAAGCACGTTTGCAAAGTCACTGAGATGGGCTGACAAATACTGGAATAAACCAGCGAAGTTACAGTGATGACAAACCTCAATGTCTAAAGCAGCCAACTAATCCTTCACCAAGATCCAATCCACCCGGCCCTCGCTGTGTATGGGTTACCGCATTTTTGTAACAAGGGTTTGGGGGGAATTTTTGCTTTTAAAAAAGGTGTGGATGATGACTAGCACTACAAAGACTTTTAGAGGGGTATAAGAGCTTAGGGTATGTCATGGCAGGTAGAACAAGAAACAACCTACACTACGGAATGTGGCAAGGAACATATTTAATGGCGTGCTATTAATACATGGATGAGATGGCTTGTGCAGCACTAAGAAGAAATGTGAAAGACTACAGTGCTGGTTGGTAGTCTTGCTTATGTTTATGGAGAATGGGAGGTAAGGCGCACATTAATAACTGCCAGGCATGAGTTACAGCCTACACTGGGGGTAGCTGTGAAGGGGACATCAGCACCTGCCTTTATTGGATGAGTGACAGTAATAGGACTGTCAGGAACAGGGGAGTCACCATAACTACCAACAGTGAGACTAAACGACACTCTGAATCTACACCCAATACTTATCCATAGAGTTTGTTGTGTCTAGACAGGCTGTGGATGGCTAAAAGGGGGTACACAATGCAAATTCCCATGATGCACGGCTGCAATTCAGTGTAAAACACAATGCAAGAGCAGCTGCCACATGGCCTCAGGTACAATCGATTACCTATAATCACTAGTACTGCAGGGGATGCGTGTCCAGGTGTCCCTGGCAGCCCAGCCATGTATGTAGTATGTGTGTATGTAGTGTATGTGACTTGCATTAGGTGGTGCCTGTGCTGTCTCGGGCTGGGTGTTCGGGGATACAATTGATCGGTGTCTAAGGCCTGTCGCGAACTGCCCCTCCACTCGCCCTTCAATCACCCCATCTCCCCTTACCCCCAACACAGTGCTGAATGTCTCTGAATTAAACCGCGTACATTCCCGGTCCCTGAGGTTGCGGTTACCGACTCTATCTCCTTTCTCCGCCGTCTCCTCTTCCGCCGCCTCCCTGTCACAACACAGCCAAGGCGGCGTCAGCTGATCCGGGGGAGGAGCCTGCACCGTACGTGGCGTCTCCTATAGAAACATCCTCCCTCCCCTTCCAAACTATTAGAAAGGGCTGACATCTGGTGGAGCCGCCTCCGACCATCTTTGTTGAGGGCACAGGTTTGGTGTGTATTGTAAACGCCCTCTAGTGGAGGATCTTGATATCTTCTGCCTTTTCACATGTGAAGAGACTCAACATCCCCAACGGCCACACGCATACCTGGGAACTCTCCGGGTCAACACCCTCTGGGTCGCAGGGTCGTGACACACCAAACCTCCCGTCCATTTCCCCCTTAAATGAGGGTTTTTCTGTGATACCCAGCATTCTGAGCTCCTAGCAAATCTGGACATCAGATGAAGAAAGAGGATTTAGCCCAAAAGATGGGCTATTTTCATAAATAGGGGCACTTGAGAGGTGTGGTGGTGAAAGGCTCTAACCCTTAATAGCCAATGGGGTAACAGAGAAATTCAGTACCCTGACTAGAGAATAAATACTAGATCACCTCTTATTTTGAACCAAAAACTACTTACTCATCTGATTCATTCATACTTGGCACACCAACGTATTATGTAATTAAACAATTATTATGCATATATAAATGAATGGCATTATTACATATTATGCATAGAACACCGGTGGGTTTTGCAGCATGATGGCTGCATGGTCCCAGAATCTCCCCAATCGCATGTCCCCCTCTCCATGCACCGACGCTTTGTACTCTGCAGGCGATGTGTTCGGCTGAGTTCATCTCCCAGCACGCGATGTACATCCGGTCTGCTGCAATGCTGGTTCCGGTGAACACGGTGTGCTGGGGTTTGTGTGCGCATGTGTGTTAAGTCATCCCATTGGTTTTAAATGGGTGCATTTTTCTGCCACTGATTGACTGCTTGAAACAGCCAATCAGTGGCAAAAATAGTTGGAGCATGAAGAATCCATATTGTGTACAGAATTCTTACACATAAACACAATAACATTAAAGTAACACTAAAACATAAAAGTATTTGTGACAAAAAATTTCAAATATCTTTAAAAAAAAACGCTACTGTCTGAGAGATGCGATGCACTGCAGGTTGGGAGAAGGAAAAACAAAAAGAAAAATGGAAAAGAGAAAAAGGAGGAGTCCATCCATCATTCCCGGTGAGCTTGGTTACACGCTGCAATTGAAATGTTTAATTGGTCCAACGGAACAGCTTCATCCCCATGCAGATCACCCTCAGCCAGCAGCCAAAGAGTTTAGACCTTGTAGAGATGATTAGACATCACTTTGTATATGTGATTACCCACTACAGCTTCTCTCAAATAATAACGCCTATAAGTAAACACCAGTAGCTTCAAAAATATTAGGCATTTTTTGTCCATTATCTCCTGCTGTAAAACGTCATAAAACGCACAGTAATGTGTATTTCAGCTGCGGTACACGTTAGTGCAAACTAGTCTATTGAAATACCACATTTCTCAAGTGTTCTAAATAATTTAATTACAACACTGTAAATATCTCATAAAGTCACCTTTAATACATTCTAGGCACAGCGTAGCAATATGTACAGTCTTAGGGTGTTTTATAGTGTGACCCAGGTAATAAAGGCTACTTCTCAGTGCCAAGGGGCGCTTAGAACAATTGCTCCAGGGCCCCAGAGTGGTAGGGGGTCCTAGATCCCCATTCTGTAGTAGACTTTGTAGTAACCTGAGCTGCTCCACTGCTGTTATAGACAGTGCTGCCTGTGAGCTCTGGATTAATGTCAGGGACTGTCAGACGTTAGCAGAGAGGAGCTGGCTCTACAGCCGGTATGTCTATTACCTGATCAATCCAGTGCAGCGCCCGCTCCTCTCGCTGATCTGGGCAGGACGAGTGAGGAGGATTTAGGGGATAGAGTGAGCTCCAATTGGCACTCTCCTTCTTCGTCCTTTGCTTCACTACCCTCCCTTTACTTTTCCTCTATTATATGGGCTTGTGTGACCAGTCACAGGCTGCACAGGAGCTTGTACCCTGCTGGTAAGGGGGCTGCAATCTCTAGACAACAAGGAAGTGTCTTGAAGTGCATTGAGTGACAGCAACTATCCTCTTTTAGAGGAGCTTAAGCGCCTAGTGTTTTCCACCCGTGTTGTGTGATAATATTATGCTGCATCCCACATTATATTTTTTCCAGTTTCCTGATATGATGAGTCAATGTCCTAGTTGCCAATAGTCCTGTCCAAGTCACACGTGCACTGCCTACTTTACAGTGAAGCATGGTCTGCACATGTGTTGTACCCAGGCCTAGTTGAGACATAATGTGATGCCAACACTAAATATGAACAGAGGGACATCATAAAATAATGTAGGAATATGTAGGAATATAAAATAAACGTCTTAAAACATTTTGATGTGGACAAAAGTTAGGAGCGAGACAAGAGGGGCACTTTTTGTACAAGCACCCCAAGATCCTTAACCTGGCATTGCCACTTGTATCTTCTCTTTCCTACGCCTGAAATAAAAAGTTTAGGACATCAATATGAGAGCTGGTCTACCGGCACATATCTCTTTATTAATGTATAGATTGCATAGATGCAATTGATTTTTGTTTTCTTTGGCCAATAATCTGGGACACACTGTTGTGACATGGGAATAGATGGTTCCCCAAATCACCATTTTCATGGGCACTCTCAATAGTAAATCAGTATATTACCAATATTGTCTCTCCTAAAGATAGTAGGAGCCATGCATAGGTAAGACATGCTATATAATTAAAATAGTGCCAACAGATTCCGCAGAGAGGTACAGTGACATATACTACAGTGACGTATAGTATAAAGACAGACATAAGCATACCTGGGAACTCTCCGGGTTTGCAGGGAGATTGACGTGTGAAGCACCGCTTCTCTGCTTCTCCAGGCCGAATCATCCGGGTCGCGGGAGCGGGGTCTTGACACGCCCCACCCATTTTCCCTTTAAATGGTGTTTCCCGCTGCCATCGGCCACTGGCGGGACCACCCGCTGACTTCAGTGGGCAGTCCTTGCCGTGTCCCACAAGGGAAGGCTCCGGGCAGCCGAAGCCCAGAAGTTCCAAGGTATGGATAGAAGGTATAGAGGGAAAAAAATGTTGGTGCACTAAGCTCAAGGCTCAAATAATACGTGTGTAATAAGTAATATAATAATAAGTGTGTAAAATGAGGCCTACCAAACAGTGTGAGCATGCTGCAAATACAGTGTATTGGCTGTACAGTGTATACAAAAAACAGAAACTGTCTGTGCTTCTCACCTTAATAAAGTTGGCAACAAATATATAAACATAATATAAATGAGAGGTTTTGGTTATCTGAATTGGCCAAGGTATAGAGAGTCTGGGTTTTTACACCTTATAATGTGAAGGATTGTCATTCATTGTCAAATTCTACTGTTCTTTCAACTACATGTTGTGGATTTGTTTGTGATAGTCCTATGAGTTCTAATTACCTATACCTCACACAGTGTATGTATTTAACAAAGCTTAATACGTACAATGCGATACAGTAAATGCCAACATTCAGCATTACTTTAGGGGAGACAACCCTGCAGGGTAGATCTAAGATTCAGGATTCTACGCAAGAATCACTCTAATTGCTCCTTGAGGGACATGCACTTGCTTATGCTCAGGATTTTTTAAATTAATATCTAATTAACCAATTAAGTCTGTGTATCACTAAGCAATTTGTTAAGTATTACTTTGTAAGCCTTTAGAACAGGAATGTTAATGACACACTTCAAAGTATATTACAGATGTCGATCTTGATTACAGAGAAGTACACTGGGTTAAAGATGTTTTAACTCTGTATGTATGAACGAGACTTTTCAGAGCATTGATATTTATTTTCCTAAAACGCTAACATTCTGATGCAGAATGCTAGTGCAGAATATCTTCTAGAGTTAGCTTGGTCCTTCTGGATTGTGTTGGTTTATATAAAGGTTCAGATGGAGGGTGGCCAGAGGGATAGGATTCCTATTTCAAATTCCCATTATGAAATGTCAATATTGACATATAAGGTCATTCCATTCTGAAAAGAGATTGCTAATGCTTCAGTTATTCTTTGGTCATTCAAATGTATTGATTAGGTGATACATTGCCAGAAGAGATATCCATGATGTAGTCCCAGTGCAAGTCAATAACCACAAGGATAGGTGTACATGGGCTTCAAGCAATACAAACAAGATCTTACCTGAAGGGTTTGTAAAGCATGTGTGGAATCCATAGAGACTGCACATTATAAACAGTGGTGGAATAATGTATGGGGTCTCAGATGAAGCAAAAGTGCTGTGAGAGGGCACGTAGACCTTATGTGAAGATAAACAGTGAGTTCTTTAACATGCATTCTTCATAAACAAAAAAATAAATAAAAGCACGTACCTCTAGAAACCGCAGCTCAGCTTTGCGGTCTGTTGATTTTTGCCACTAGTTAATGGCAGGAAAGGATTCATTGAAATCAATGGGGAAATTTTAAGCGCATGCACATAGGCGCCTCAATTAACCCCGACCCTTTGCATTTGCTGAACACTGGAGCTAGCTGGCAGTAGTATAACACAGAAGATGTGTTTGGTGGGAAAAGGGGCAAGTGCTTTTGGGGGATTCTGCAGAATCTTAGTTACTGGGGTTAGAGAAGGTGACTTCTCATTTAATTCCTCCCCTAGGTGCCTCTAAGAAAAGCAGCAAGCATTCTTATGTAAACTTCTTGCACATGATCAGTCGCATTCCAATTGAGTTTTTATTGTTATTATTTTTTATTTATATAGCGCAAACAATTTACGCAGCACTTATACAATACATATATTCAAGGGGTAAATACTCGAACACCTTTGGGATGAAGTGAAATGGAGATTACAAGCCAGGCCTTCTCTTCCAACATCAGGTCAAAAGACATGGTTGGATGAGTTTGGTGTGGAAGAACTTGGCTGGCCCACCCAGAACCCTGACTTCAACCCCATCGAACACCTTTGGGATGAAGTGAAATTGAGATTACGAGCAAGGCCTTCTCGTCCAACATCAGTGCTGACCTCACAAATGCTCTACTGAATGAAATGGGCAAAAAAGTGCACAGAAAAACTCCAAAATCTTGTGGAAAGCCTTCCCAGAAGTGTGGAAGCTGTTATAGCTGCAAAGAGGGGACCAACTACATATTAATGGAATGCAATGTCAAAGTCCCTGTTGATGTAAAGGTCAGGTGTCCCAATACTTTTGTCTGTATAGTGTATGTTTTGAGTTGCTTTATTACTGGGCCACTTGGCTGCCCCACAGCTTAATGCTGCCATCACTTCCGTGAGGATTGGTTGGATAGTAACAGAATGTCCACCTAGAAGAATCAGCGTTTAGACACCCTAATCAATCAGTTTACTATATATTATTAAATAAACTTAAGAACTTTCCAGCTCCTGCTGCCCAGAGCCCCCCTTGCGTGATGTGAGTAGGAAGTCAACGCCGATGCCGGTGGTCAGTCTTTCTGACGTTGGTCGGCGGTGCCGCTGAGGTTACGGGACATATGGTATTATTGGAGGGGAAGTGGCTGGGGAGTGTGGTGTGCAACAACACTACTCCAGCAACCCAGAGTTTCCCCGCATGTACCCAGAGAAGCAGCAGCTCTGTTCTGGTAAGTCACAAACACATCAAGCACTAATGTGCAAACCTGGGAACTTCTCTTATTTTGCCTGGAGACTCTAGGTGAAGCAGAGCTGCTTAACATTTGGAGACTGATACACATGGCTTAGATAGGGTAAGATTCAGTGCAATACATAATTTTACAGAAAAAGGCTGTGTGGATCGCCTTTTATTATCCATTGGACTCTTTAAATTCAGCTGAAGAACATGCGCCACTGTGCAGCAAACAGATCAGTAGATGGCAGTGTTGGTCCATAAAACAAAAATAATGGCAGAGGTTCAACACACATCAGTGCCTAAAATACCTCTCTAAAATGTGTATTGTCTTCAAAAGAAACTTGAGACTGACAGAGAACTACATGGGGAAACTGATAAGTATAAATGAACATTTAGAAGAAACTAAATTAAAATTGCCAAAATATATTAAACCTGATTTTTTCCCTGCAGTGAAATCAATTTCCTTCAAACCTCTGTTCACCTTTCATGAATGATTTTTAGTGCTATGGTAACGAATCCTGCATCTTCATCCTCTATACTTTAGGAAATTACTTTTAAAAACAGTCTAGGTCATTAGCGTAGTACACCATCCAGTGTTCCATCTGTAACCACACTGTTCACTATTCTTCTACTAATTTTAATTTACTGTGCTTATTCTGCCATTCAAATTCATGTGTGGTAAGAGAAAAAATGTCAGGAAAAACATTTTTCATTTTTGTGGAAGACTGAGATATACATTTATAAGTATGTTAGTATGTGCGTGAGCGTATGCCAGTGTGTGAACGTGTGTCCTTGGTTATGCTTGTGTGTTAGTGTATGTGGGCATTTGAGTGTGTAAACATGTATCTAGCCATATTAGCTTGTGTGTATCAGTATGTTAGCGTGTCTGCGCCTTGGTATGGCAACATGTGAGTGTAAGTATGCCAGCGTATGTGTGAACATGCGTCTTTGGGTTAGAATGTTAGAATGTGTTTCTGGGGACATTAATGCGAGTGAATGGGCCCAGAATTTAAATTTTGGTGCATCCCTGCTATACACTAAGCCAGACACGGAAGTTGTAGGCCTACATCAATGGCTTAGTGTATAGTGATAGCGGTTTTGCTGCATTATTGTCAATGTGTGCCTCAGTATATAGTGATAGGTGTTATACTGTTCCCCTATCAATGTTTGCCTCAGTATTTTGTGATATGTGTTATCCTGTACCCCCATCAATGTGTGCCTCAGTATATAATGATAGCAGTTATGCTGTACCACCGTCATTGTCTGCCTCAGTATATAGTTATAGGTGTTATGCTGTACCCCCATCAATGTCTGCTTCAGTATATAATGACAACAGTTATGTTGTATGCCCGTCAATGTTTGCCTAATGATAGAAGCTATGCAGTTTTAATTTGGGACTGGGGGTATGATACATTTTCAAGGGGATAATTGATAGCTGTGCCACAGTATCCCTGAGTTTTGTTCAAATGTTGGCAACTATGCTACTGTACATCAATACACTTTTTTTTGAAGCAGGACCAGTAAGCTACATGCAAAGCATATTACACTAAAACTGGCTACTCAATGACTATTACATGCATGCACCATCATGCAGCCTCTGCATCAGTTCTTAATTCCAGGGCTATTTAAACTCACCACTACCGTGTGTAGGAGTCACTCGATCCAGGCACTTGAAGGAGGTAAGCTTATTATGTGTGCTTTGTCTCAGTACTACCATTTATATTACAGGGTTGGGAAAGGCCTGAGGGCGAAAACAATACTTACAGCAGTTACCTCTAGTTAATTCTTTGCTGGTATATTTTGAAAGGATTTGGTAGACTCAGGCAAAGAGTTTATATCCAAGCCTTACTAATTTTTACCAACGAAGGAAACAAAATGCAGTCCAAACAAAACCACCAGACCATTACTATAAAATGTTGTCCAATGTTTTGTTTCTTTTAGCAAACCAGATCAATCATAAAAATGTCTCCACGGCTTCCATATTTTCCATGGGCCCTCACCTGAGCAAGAAGCTAGCAAGCACACAGCAACCAGACAGCTTGTATGCCCTCATCTAATGCATCCAAGACTGTTGTATTGGGTCAAGCCAGATCCCCCATTATGCCTTTTCTGATCAAATAGGAAATACTGATGAAGATCAGATAATGCTGATTGATTACTATGTTATTCCTGGGCCACTAGGCTGGCTTTGCCTTGTGGGCCAATAGCCATCTGTAAGCAGGATGTATGTGATATTACTGCACTAGTATCAAGTTTCAAGAAGCCTTGTGGGCCAATAGCCATCTGTAAGCAGGATGTATGTGATATTACTGCACTAGTATCAAGTTTCAAGAAGACATTTTGAAATGTTTGTTGGCAGCTGTATTTTGACCTATAGCAGGGGTGTCCAAGTTGTTTTTTGCAGTAGGCCTCACTCATTTTTCACTGAGAAAATATTGCCTTTTAGCTTTATAATGCATATTAATGCAAGGTTAATTTGGCGATAATGAAATCAGTGGACAAAATTTTTTGATCAACCTTTATATGTCATTCTATCAATACTAAATTACTTAAACAGTAAAACAAAGTCAGTCCACAAACCATTTAAAATAGCCAAATAAAACTGCACAAGGATGAGGCACACTGTGGGTACCAGCTGGATTTAAGATGGGTGACGCACACTGAGTTGATCAGGGCCGGATTAAGAGCATCATGGGCCTGGTGCTGAGTATTTTGGTGGCCATTTTATGGAAATAAATAAAAAAGACAGAATCTTAACTCCTTGGCATTGATGTATACTGGATAAAGATGACATCAGAGCTCGGCCGATAACACAAGATCGTATCTTACGTGATGGGAGTGGGAGTAATCAGTACACTAAACACGGGACGCCTGATGCCACAATTTAGTACCACTGACCCCTTTACTAAAATATGCAGATTGAAACAGAGTAAATAACACAAAACCTTTACTTTTCCTCTCACTGATTTCTGGGACTTGAAAGTTTTGTCCTCTAAAGTGACTACAAATTCAGGAGGATGTTTTATCTCTAGATAAGTAAAAATTAGTTATATTTATTCCTACAGTAAGTAAAGTGTCAGGAAACAGATGACCAAATACACACCAGGACAGGCTCTGCCATGCTGACACCCAGACAAACACACACACATATAGGCTCTGCCACACCGACACCCAAACACAACATACCAGGAACAGGCTCTGCCACACCGACACCCAGACCACACACACAACTCCAGGACAGGCTCTGCCACACCAACACCCAAACACCACACACCAGGACAGGCTCTGCCAAACCGACACCCAAATACACACACCAGAGCAGGCTCTGCCACACCGACACCCAGAAACACACACCAGTACAGGCTCTGCCACACCGACATGCTAACATACACACCAGGACAGGTTCTGCCACACCAACACCCAAACACACACGACAGGCTCTGCC